>CAWUFW010017698.1:0-251552 GCA_963921515.1 Calotriton arnoldi | reverse complement strand
GCTTGGCACGAGCAGTCAGGCTTATCCCAGAGGCAATGTGTAAAGCATTTGCGCAGCACACACACACAACAGCGAGATACTAGGCACACCACAAAAGAAACTCCACACAAGGTTAAATAAAAAATAGCCTTTGTATTATCACAAACACATTAGATCATAATCACAAATATACACTGTTCCAACTGGCACTAGGCAATACTTTACAGGGGATTATATACAGGACAGGGCCAATCGGGCCACTGTCAAAACCAATAGAACAGGTAAGTAATGAAACAACCAGTGACTACTGGTAAAGTACTGTACTTAGCGGAAACATATTATGCATAAACACATTAGGCATAAATCACAGTTAGAAGTGTACCGTAGTAACACTCCCTAGGTGCATACATCACCTCAGGCATAAACCACATTATGCATCATTTTAGGGCCTTGCGCCCTACCAACACCACAAAAATGACCCCAGGCCAACTGGCCTTCCTTGGGGGCCCGTCTGGGCAGTCCCAATTGCCCTGTGTCCAAAGTAAGGGCTCGATAATCAGAGGGCCCTCCAACTGGCCCTCTGGCTGCCAATGTGGCAGAGAAATGTGCGTGATGCACAGGGGGGCGGGGGGTGCATCTCACCCCTTCCTCTTCATCAAACTAAGAATGCCTCCGTCGTTGCAGCTGCCTGTGCTCTTGCGGTGCAGCTGTGAAAATCAGCCTCGGCACCACAGTGCCTCTCGAGCCCCACTCCGGGACTCTGGAACAAAGTGCCCCCTCGCTGCAGCTGCCCGCGCTCTTGCGGTGCAGCTGTGAAATGAGCACCGGCATCACAGTGCCTCTCGAGCCCCAGACTCTGTAACAAAGTGTCCCCTCGCTGCAGCTGCCCGCACTCTTGCGGTGCAGCTGTGAAATGAGCACCGACACCACAGTGCCTCTCGAGCCCCACTCTGGGACTGTGGAACAAAGTGCCCCCTCGCTGCAGCTGCCCGCGCTCTTGCAGTGCAGCTGTGAAATGAGCACCGGCACCAACAGTGCCTCAGGAGCCCCGTTCACTGGGCTCCTCCTGGGGCACTCGATCAGCACCAACCGTGTGCCCTCTTCCGCCCCACTCACCCGGACTTCTCCTTCGAGGGCTGGATCAGGCCCTCAACAGGCCGCCTGGCAGGCCCCGCTCACGGGACCTTTCCTCCTTTCGCGCCCGGTCTCTTCATGCTACCAGCGCGGCGATCCCTGGAGACTCTATCTCCCTCTCCGAGGCGGGGGAAGGCGAAAATGGAGCCCACGAGCCTCCGGCTCAGTTGCTTCAGCAGGCCCCACCCACAGGCAGGCAACCGGCGCCTGACTTCCGGGTCGCGTTTAGCGGCGGCCCCTTGAAGCACAGAAATGCGGGTAGGCTCCCGCTTCACCTCCAGGCAGCACGGGGGAATCCCCACGCAGGGATTCCCTCGGAACACTTTGCAGCCCATCGCTGCAGGACACAAGCGCTCCTCCCGGCCCAGCGCCAGCAATTAAGATGTAGCGCTCACGAGGCGCTAGGACCCAGGTTTCTTTAGAGGGTCAGAGCTGGGCACAGACAGGCCAGCACGTAGGGACCCCCAGGAAACAGCAGCTGGGTCCCACGGCGGTTCCTCCTGATGCCCAGCAGTCCTTCAAGCCCCCAATAGTACAAGCAAGCACGAACACCTTTTCAAGGGGTCACAGCCCCAATATTTATACCAGGCTGTATCTGTGTTTTTGCCCTAGCACAGGGCTTGGGAATCCAGTCCCAACTGGATCTGGGGGTTTTGGGAGCATTTTCTTTACAGTGCTCACACCCTCCTTTTCAGGTTGGGCTCTGTCCTCTCAGACACACCACAGGGGGGCGGAGCCAGCATTGAACAAGGCAGGCACAGACCTATTCAGGGTCAGGGGCTGCTCCTCCCACTACTCCAAATGCAGATCTGCCCATTCAGCCTAGCGCTGACTTACCCTGCCCCTCTGGAGCCACACACCTCACCATCCCCTGTCACTCCAGAGCCAGACATGCAATACACATCAGGCAGGCAAAGACACATAGCACACAGAAATGCAAACTTCTAAAAGTGGCATTTCTAAAATAGTGATAATAAATCTGCGCACACCATTACGCAGCATTTATTATCACTATTCCAAACATACCAAACTTGACCACGCTGCTCCTCTCATATCAGGAATTACCACTGAAACACTTATCAGGGAATCCCCAATGCATTCCTATGAGAGGGCAGCCTCACAGTAGTGAGAAACCAAAATGGCTGTTTGTCACTACCAGGACATGTCACACACTTAAGGTACATGTCCTACCTTTTACCTACAATGCACCCTGCCCATAGGGCTAGCTAGGGCCTACCTTAGGGGTGACTGACATGCAGTAAAAGGGGGGTCACAGACGTGGTACCCACTTTATGTGCCACGTCACAACGGCACTAAACAGCGCGCACAGGCCCTGCAATGGCAGAGGCCTGAGACAGGTTTGAAAGGCTACTTTGGTGGGTGGTGCAATTAGCGTTGCAAGCCCACCAGTAGCATTTAATTTACTGGCCCCGGGTATATGAGATACCACATTACTGGGGACTGATAGGTAAATTAAATTAGCCAAACAGGTGTAGACCAATCTTACCATGTTTCACCATAGAGAGCACACGCACGTTACACTGGACAGCAGTGCTAAAGTGCCCAGAGTCCTAAAACCACCAACACCAGGTCAGAAAAAAGACTAGGAGGAAGGCAAAAAGTTCAGGGATGACCCAGCAAAAAGGGCCAATTCCAACAGTTATGAATTAGAAGTCAACGTCATATAGTAAGGACTGAAATGAGGAAGAGTTATGGAGATTACTAATTAATAATTTAGAGATGTGTGTGTTTTGTGGTCTGCTTAGGTAGACAGCAGGCTACATACATGGAGAAAGAGCAGTATAATACAGATTCTAAAAAAGAAACCCTTTAGCAGGTTTGTCTATACAACTGTCGTTTTTCTCACTTAGCCAAGCATATTACAAATGTTCGCTTAGAACCAAGTGATTTAATGCAGTATTTTCGACACCATCATTATTGCAGTCTTGTTGTAGATTCTCCATGTAACTGATCTCTCTGTTTTTTATAGCAGTATGGCCAATGGAGGCACAAGAGACTGGGAGGAATGCCAGAGCAACAGTTACATTTGCAAGAATTGCAGCCAACTGTTCTGCACTGAGAAAGGACTAAATAGCCACATATGTTTCCACAATAAGCAGTGGCAGTCACCATCTAAAGGCCTAGATAAGCAGGTAAAGAGGAAGCTATGTCATAGTGGTTCTTTTTGCTAAATGTGGGTGGAGAGGAATAGCTGGGGTGGGAAGTGCTTTAGCACGTATGCAGCATCATAACTTAACCATGAGCAATGCAGCCTTTCATTCAAGGTTGTTCTGCCATCAGCTTGTTTTTTTCTCATTCTTGATATATGATCGGTCCCTAATGCCACTTTTCTGCCCCAGGTGACTGCAGTGTTTAGACTCCTGATTTTCCCATGTCTATTCTGGTTCCCTTACTTTGCTACAGTTAAGCTAAAAGTGCTGATGCTATCTCTGAAATGCAAATCATAACTTAACATGCAAGTCAAATACAACTTACAGCACAGAAAGCCAGTTAGTTTATCAGGGAACACTGAGTTGATGAGACCTCCCTTCTTCTTGGTCTCCAGAGAAAACAGGGCCTTTATTGCTCCTAGACCCTTGCTGTTGATCCAGCGGGTTACTAGCAACAAGCATTCATACACAAAATACTCACTTGGGCCCATACATTCATACTACGCTAGCAATTTCCGCTGGTGGGTCAGTTGGTACTCTTTTATCAAAATCCCTGCTACCAATTACCTTCTGATTGAAGAGTAATGACTTACCAATGAATCCTTTGCTAATTGGGAAATTTAGAGTGAGTGACGTTCCATACAATTCATAAAATTTCTAAAATAATCACTGAGTCAAGAAGTTTTAAAATGTTTATCTAAAGATTTTAGCAGAGTAAATACAAAACCACATGATACTTAAATCGCATCGCGAGGAGGAAGCATAAAAATGAATTATCGATTAATGACGGTCCCTAAGGAAAGAGAGAAGATAGAGACAGCAGCGCAACTAAGGTTTGCATTTATATTTACCTAAAGTGCGAGAACCAAACCCCTTGGCCAAGGAGTTGGAAAGATAGGACCCTGGAAGGATGAAGAGCAAAGCCCTCCTCCCGGATCAGGACAGGACCGGTGACCTCTCTATTAACGACGCCTGCGTCGTTCCCTCTCTGGTACTTCCGCTTCTCCTCGAATTTCTCCCGTGACTTCCTTCTAATGGACTCCGCCGCCCCTCCTCCAGGACCTCTCTGGACAGTGGTTCAGTCTGCGATCGATCAGCTGGTACGTCTGGAGCCTATTCTTCTCAGCGTCTAGTCTCTCTTAGTCTCTTAGGCCAACTAATTAGCTAATTCTATATCTATTATACCCTTCTACACCCATGTACCTCCCCTAAATGTTGCAGAATTATGGGGCCACTACTTCTGATTGGACGGTGGCAGGGGGTTGATCCTCACACCATATTGATTTAATTAATTTTCTTAAAGCCCTTTGTTTTAGAATACCGCCCCTCACTTTTAATACATTTGCTTTATTTCCCACCCGTCTCATGACAAAGTTTATACATTCTTCATGTACATTGTAACATTTTTGTAAGAACATTTGTGAGAAGTTGGCCTGGTATATGCTGTTCACTAATTAAAGTGGACACCTTGCACCAGAACAATTCGACTCTTATGGTAGATAGGTTTAAGACAACCTTTATAGAAAGCTATCCTAGTGATAGCTGTGGAGAGCAGCCTTCAGGCTAAGTCTTGAAGGAATGTAAAGCAGCTTGTTTTACCACACAATCTCTTGAATCACCAAATGAAAAGACACCACACAGGTATATATATCAAATATATGTATTTATTAATAAACACTCTCTACTAATCTCTTTATGAGATTAGAGGTCAGGAACATATGTACAAGTCAAATATTATCAGGATAAGTTTAGCACAATTGAATGTTACAATCTTAGTTTGCTAGACCTAGGTCTAGGGCATCTAGAATCGAGGGACCCCCAAGAACCACCCTAGGTAGTTGTAGGAGACCCACAGGGGACGGACGCGGTGACCTGGCACCGATGCGAATCCTGTACGAGTCTATGCACTCAGACGCGATTGAAATATCAATGTTAAAGGCCCCTTGCGTGTTCGAGGCGAACACACCGATCGGTCCTTGTACGAGTCCAAGGACGCGGTTACAGATGGTATTGCAAGGGAGTTGGACGCGGTGTGTCTAACACAGACGCGAACCAGGTACGAGTCAGTGCGATAGTCGCACTGGGAAAGTTAGAGTTTTAGGACACTTCGAGGGAAGCTACAAGCAAGTCACTTACAGGGTAAGTAGTTCTAGGGCCCACACCCACAGGAGCACCGTAGTGCTGAAGTTACCTCACCCAGGGGAGCTGGGTGCATAGGTGTTCTTTGGTGTCGGGTCGCGGCGTCGTTTTCAATGGGAGCCAGTGAAGACTTGCTGCTTGCGGCGACAGGAGAAGTGTCCGGAGGAATCCAAGCTTGGATTCGGAAGATGGAAGACCTGAAAGCAGAGGGGACAGTGTTCAAAGTCACTTGGCAGTGACTCGGGGCAAGGAAGATGGATGCCCACCGTCGTCGCAAGATTCAGGTCGTCCGCGGTTGCCTTGACTCTTCAGCCACGAGGTCCAGGAGGCGTCGTCGACGACCAGGAGCTGGATTCGGTGTGTCCCATGATGTCTGCGGCTTACTGCGGTGTCGGCAACTCGATCGGAGCCAACAAGCCTTGGTAACAGCAAGTCTCGGGGAAAGTGTGAAGAGACAATGGCGCAGACCAGCAAGGTCTGTGGAACTCACCCAGCGAGGGTAAGTCAGGGCAGGCCTGGAGCAACCAGGGGAGCCCTTTGGTTTCTTTGGAAAGTCTTCTGGGGACCCGCAAGCCGGCTGGCAAGGGATCGCGAAGACGCCTCGGGAGGATTCTCTCACAGGGGCCCACGGTCACTCGGGACGTGGTAGGCCTCTGATCTTAGGAGGGATTCCTGCTGGAGGCTGGGACCACACGTGGTCCAAAGCACAAGTTCGTGGAACGTTGTGAGGGGTTGCACTCGACAATAGTGCACGGTACCCAGGGGTCGCGGTTCCTCGTTACTCTTGGGGTCCACTGGCCTCAGCTTCGCTGGGGACTCCCGATGGCCTTTGAGAAGTCAGGAAATCCACTTCTTGGGCTGCAGGGACTTCGGACTCCGGCGGGAGCGGCGTAGTTTGCGACCGTCGTTTGTAGTTTTTGGTGCCTGCCAAGCAGGGGAGTCACTCCTTGACTCCAAGGGAGATTCTTCAGTCTTCCAAAGGTAGTGGAACGTCAAAGGTCCGGGATTCTTCTTCAGAGCGTCGTCCAGGGAAATCTAGGGTGCTATGCACAGGTTCCCCCTCTTATACTAAAAGAAGGGGAGGACTAGCTCTATGACCCTACCTATGGGAGGGTCAGGGGAGTGGGCGGCTACACCCACTTCCCTTTGTCCAGTTTCGCGCCAGAGCAGGGACAGGTAGCCCCTGAGCCGGTTTGAACTGGCATATGCACAGAGGAGCCTTCTGCTCCCCCAGTGCAGGACTTCAAAGCACTCTAAGAGTGCACCCACCCAGCCCCAATACACTAAACCCTGTCTGGGAGGTGGTCACACCCCTTGGGACAGGATATCTATTGTTGGGCTTCCTCCACTGCGAGTGTTGGTCATCAGCAGGAGGGCAGCCCAGTGTCTGTGACTGGTGGCATCCATTTTGTGATGCCAGGGCTCTGCAGGATTCTACCGTGTTTCCACAGTAGGTACATGTCTATCCCTCTAGAAGGGTGGAATGCTACCCCCGCCGCCAGGACTGGCGGGGGGTAGTATTCCAAGATGTTTGACACCAAACACGACATGTTTCGATGCAGCCATTCCAAAGTTAGCATTTTACCGCGAGGATATAATGCACTTAAAAGTATATGGTTTAACCGCATCCACAGACAGCACCAGAGAATGGACTCAGAGAGCTGCAGAGGGGCCCTGCTCAGGCAGAGGCACCCCCTCACATATAAGCCAAGCACCCTGCCCTCAGGATTGATAGGGCCTGCCTTAGGGGTGACTGATAGGGTTATATGTGTGTGTAGGAGAGATATAGGGAACCTATCTCTCAGTGAGGGGTGCTAGCACTTCCTCACTCAGGCTGCAGTAGCAGGCCTGTGGTGTCAGATTTAGTCTGCTTCCCAGGGGTGGCATAATACATGCTGCAGCCCCTGGTAGGCCTGTGAAGTACCTATGCCCTTGGTACCTAAGGTACCATATACTAGGGACTCATAAGGTGCCACAGTATCCAATCACTAGTGCACCTAGAGTGCACTCCAAATCGTTTAGAGAGAACAGAGAGGCTGGGGCCCTGATTAGCAGGGTCCCAGCCTGACTATAGCCAGAAACCAGTGTAAACATCAGAAAAAAAGTGGGGGCAACATAAGAGGCAGATCCTACTCTCCTACAACATTCATGAATAAAACAATATTGGCCATCAGGTCGCGGCCTTGGACGACGTCCAGGTTGACTTCATCCTTTTCCCTCTGAACAGCTATTCAAGGAGCATGCACAGAGCCAACGTCACACGAGTTTTCAGTTCACCAACCCCAGGCCCAAATTTACGAACTAATAAAATCAAAGAAGAAAATATTAAAATCACAAATAAAATGTTTCACTGTATTCCCACTCTTTCTACTCTATTCCCATTTACTTAAAAATTCTATCCCGCATTAGTAGCGTTAGAATATTACAGTTTAAACAAAACATAAGAGCAAGCTGTAGCATATGAAAACATGGCAGCCATTTTAAATCACACTGCGCAGAAGCAAGAATTTTCCCACCAAGCAAAGAAAGACGTCACACCACGTGATATGGTTGAGACATGCGCAGTAAAGTTCCCACGCTTTAGCGGCCATTTTAGAATAGACAAGCGTTACTTGTTAGTAAAAACACATAGGCAAGCTTCCTTGCTACTAATATTTGTGTGTGCAATGGTTAGTATGAACAATACAATTTTAATACATTAATACTTTTAAGAAGATTGCATCCGAGCAAGTCTCATTTGTGAGTCCTTGCTCCATCAATCCCCTCTCTGATGGCGTTTCTGAGCCATCAAAATACTACCCACAACCAGATGCCAACTTTTAGCATAATATGGTTTCTTTTTCATTTGTACACTTTCTACTTTTCACATCTCCTTTCAGTTTCTTGTATAATTCACTTCTTAAATCTTCAAGTTCAATCTCATCAAACTTTCTCTTCTTTCCTTTTTCTGTCGCATTATATGATTCATTCCTTCTACAACATTTGCACCATATTATTATTGAAAATACTATTATTGCTATTCCTGCTAAGGGTACAAATTTTTGACCTATAAGTCCTTTCCCTATATTAGCAAACCAGGCACCAATTGACCTAATACTACTGGTCAATCTTTCCCATACACTATCAACTTCCAGTGGTTTTAGTTCCTTTTCAAGTTTTGTTATATTCTGTATATACATTCCAATTTCTGCACTTTTATCAGGTATGTAAGTGCAACAGTGTTTCGTCTTCAATAATTTACAGACTCCGCCCTCTTTTGCCAATATAATGTCAAGAGCAAGTCGATTTTGCATAACCATAGATCTAATCGCAACCATTTCCGCATTAATCATCAGAAATCCTCCAGCAGTGTCAGTTGATAAACGATCAACCACTGTAGACAATTTACATATTTTCCTTGAATTCAGAATTATTCCCACTGAAGGTATCAATGCACCAAATATATCACCTATAATTTCTGAAAAACGAGCTCTTTTTCTGCGTGTTAGTTCACTAATATTTTCATTGCTGCCAGTGTTTCTTTTTACGTGGTATATTTTTGGAAATACTATTCCAAAGTAGCAACTTCCATACCACTGTGCAGGAAGCCTAAAGTAAGCCTTATTCCCACATACATAATAGATTCCAGGAAAAACTGAATCTGTTCCTCCTTTGAGTCCCCAACCTCCAAGAATTAAGAAATTGTGTTCACATTCACTGGTACCGATGAAAACATTGTTATACTCAGTCTTTAACCTATGTAGACAAATGTTCCCTGTCTTTTCAAAATCTAGACCCATAGCAGCTTGAGCCTTGCCAGGTGTGTAACTACCTTCTTTCTCAGCCCAAGGTGGCAAATGAGCCTTATGCTCAGAAGCTTTCTTTTGGAAATCTTGTCTTCTACTCTCCACTAAATTCAAAAATATCTTTTCTTCTTCATGTAAAGAACATGTAAGATTGCTTCTATGTGCATATGTTATGTCTATTGATTTCATTGTTAAGAAAAATTCTCCCATAAACTGTGCATCTTTGCTACTAAGCACTGGATTCATATTCTTTCGGATTGAAACCTCAGAAAATATCACATTTATATTTGAATAATAATACTGAAGTTGTCCTGTTCTATAAAATAAACTTATCAATACACTACATGATATGCCATAGGTTAATGGCAAGTGATGATACGTTAATCCTTCTGCTACTGATTCAGGTAGTTTCATACAGACATAATAATTACTAACTTCCATAGTATCTACATATTGAAATAATAACTTTGTGAAAACATTTAAACTAGTGTTGTTATCTGTTACTTCATGATGAAATTCTGGTTCGTCTTCTGCCTTTAGTTCTACTCTATTGCTTTTCAAGTTATCTGTTCTTTCCTTAGTTTCGTTGTTAATCTTTCTATCTATTATCATAAAATAAGGAATTGCTACGATCACAACTAGCCATACTATAAGCATCACTACCAGATTGCATATGCATATAGCACAACATCTTTTACAACCTTTCTGCTTTGGTCTCCCAGTAACTCTATCGTCAGGCATTTTTGACAAGGAAGATTGCTCTTCTTATCGTATTCTTCAAGTCTCTTTATGTTCTCACGGTGGTTCTATTTCTTTTCATACGTCAGTTCTGCACTGGTTCCTTCGTCACCACTTTCACTTGATTCTGAGCTTTCGTAATCTTCAATAATAATATAAGTCCAATCAGGACCTTTGAATTTGTTGTTCACAAGTTTCAGTCTTTTGCTTCTTCGTTTTTCACTTTTATTTTCTCGTCCCGTTTGGCTTGTTACTTCATTTACTTGTTCTGGATCTTCACTTCTGGTTGTTATGTGATATTTTACTCTCTTGATGACACTAGGCCAATGATCACCTTTTCTAGTTTTCTTTGTTTGCACTGTTTCTTCTCTTCTTATTCCTTCTTCAGAAATTCTTTTATTTTCAAGTTGTGGCACAATTTGGTTTTCTTCTATTTCAGTATCTTCTACTTGTTCTTTTTCAGGTCTTATTGTTTTCTCTTCAGCTGCTCCACTGTGAGGTTCTAGTAACTGATTTCGTTCTTGATTTACAATTTCATGCTCGAAATTTTCAGGTTCTTCTTCTTCTGTGTACTTTTCTTGCTCTAACTGGTTCTGATCAGGGCTTATTGCACTTTGTACTTCTGCAGCCTGACCGCGTTCTTCTAGACCTGTCTGTCCCTGCTCAAAATCTGTTTGTTCTTCTTTAATTTGAGCCCAGTTTCCTCTCCCTATCTGTTCCTGCTCAGGTTCTTGTATTTGTTCTTCTTCTTCTTCCTGTGCTGCTTCTTCTTCACCTATCTGATCTTCTTCAATTTCTTCTAGATTTACTTGACTTCTTGTTCTGTAGTAGATTTCAGGTATTTCCACCACTGGTATCCAGTCCTGACTTGTGCTCGGTTGTTCTTCGTCAGCTTCCCTTGAATCTCGAACCTGAGATTCTTCAGCTGGGCAACCTTCAGCTTCCTCAGTAATTGATATTATCTGAGTATTTTCTTCTTCAGGGTCTGGTACTCTTTTGGTGTGGCTTACATGAATCCAATTAGGAAATCCTGCACACTTCACCTCGGTGTTCGTAATCAGTATGATCTGACAAGGTTTGCCCCACCTAGGTGATAGACACGTTTCTCTGGTGTGATTCTTCACTACCACCCAGTCTCCGGGACTCAGATCATGTTCTTGTTCAGGCTGCCTGGAAACTGCGTCTTCTCCAACCTGGTGAGAGACAGAACGCACTAAGTCATCCAGTCCTTTGCAATAATCCAGAACCATATCATCAGATATATTCAGCAGTTTATTCGTGGGTACATGTGCTTGTCTCATTGCTCTTCCCATTAGTATCTCATGTGGACTCAATCCGGTGTTTCTATCAGGAATGCTTCTGAGTCCCATTAAAACGAGAGGCAATGCATCTGGCCACTCTAATGATGTTGATGCACACATTTTTCCCAGTCTGGATTTTATTGTGCCATTCAATTGTTCCACCACTCCAGAAGCCTCTGGACGATATGCACAGTGCAATTTTTGCTCAATTTGGAATGCTTCACAGATTATCTTAACCACTTCACTGTTAAAGTGTTTTCCTCTATCTGATTCCAAAGTTACTGGAAAACCAAATCTAGGAATGAGTTCGCGTCGCAACAACTTTGCAACTGTAATACTGTCATTCCTTCTGGTAGGATATGCCTCCACCCACTTGGAAAACAGGCACACTATGACTAGTGCATATTTCAGCCCTCTACATGGTGGTAACTGTATGAAATCAAGTTGCAGTCTCATGAATGGACCCTCCGCCTTTCCAATTTTCCCAAACCCAATTACTGTTTTTCTTCCTGGGTTATGCATTTGGCAAGTTAAACATCTCTGGCAAAGACTCTCTGCTACTGCCCTAAATCTTGGATTGAACCAATTTTGTCTAAAGAGCCTAATCATTGCATCTCTCCCTACGTGTGTGTCTCCATGATACATCCTAGCCATTTGTGAAAGCAGACAATCGGGCATGACTGGTCTGCCATCAGCACAAATCCATACATCATCGTCTGTCTTTTGTGAACATCCCATTTTTAATCCATGTACTCTTTTCACTTTCATCAGCATCATCTTGCAATCTTTTTCATCATTCCATGTCTCAGGAGGTGCATACAGCATAAGTTGGCAGCTGATTCCCATTCTTTCCACCCTTTTATTTACTGACAATCTGTTTTTGGCACAATGTTGAGCCACAAGATCTGCGTATCTGTTGCCGACTACCACCCAGTCATCTCCTGACTGGTGTGCGGCACATTTCACCACGGCCAATTCTTTTGGTGATTGTATTGCTTCCAGTAGTTCTTTTACGAACTGTCCATTCTTAATGGGGATCCTGAAGAAGTCATGAAATCCCTCTGCATCCATAGTTGGCCAAAATCATGCACAACCCCGTAACCATACTGGCTATCTGTAAATATAGTTACTTTTTGATTCCTCCCAATTTTGCAAGCCTTTATCAATGCAATCAATTCAGCTATTTGTGCAGATTTGACTCCTGGTAAATAGGATGCTTCGACTATTCCAGTTAGTTCACACACTGCATATGCTGCAGTTAATTTTTCCATCTTCATGCCTTTGGCATGAACCATCAACAAACAGCTCCCTGTCTGGCTTCCTGAGGGGTAGTTCCTGAATGTCAGGACGCGGTTTTGTGCACAACTCTGTGACTTGTAAACAATCATGCTCTTCTTCGTCATCTTTAACTTCTTCATGATATGGGTCTGGTAGTAAGGTAGCTGGATTTACTATTGTGCACCTTACATTGGTCACATTTTCAGCACCCAGTATTATTCTTTCATATTTAGTCAACCGACTAGGAGTAAGATGCTGAGTTCTGGTTCTTGTCAACAAAATCACAACCGCGTGTGGAACGAACACCTTTACAGGGTGTCCCATTACAATTGACTCACTTTGTTCAATGCTCAAACAGGTAGCCGCTACTGCTTTTAAGCAGCCTGGCAACGCGGCTGCCACTGGGTCCAATGTAGCAGAAAAATATGCTATAGGACGTCTGTCTAAACCATGTCTCTGGGTTAAGACTGAAAGTGCACAATTTTCTCTTTCATGGCAGAATAATGCAAATTTTCTCTTATAATCAGGCAGGCCTAGGGCAGGTGTTGCACATAAAGCATTTCTTAATTTTACAAACGCACCTACGCTCTCATCATCCCACTCAACTGGGTCCTTTGCCTTCTTTTTTGTCATTTGAATTAATGGTTTTGCCAATAGGGAAAATCCTAATATCCATTGTCGACAATACCCTACTATTCCAAGGAACATTCTTACTTCTCGTTGAGAGAGAGGCATCTGCATTTTCTTTATTAATTTTATTCTCTAAGCTGTTATCCTCCTTCTGCCTCTCTCAATCTGGTGTCCTAGGTACTTAACTGCTGTTGTACAAAACTGCAATTTTTCAGGTGAAACTTTATGCCCTTCTTCAGCTAAATGATTTAATAATGCAATGGTGTCAACAACACAGTCCTCTCTGGTGTTAGACGCCACTAGTAAGTCAGTCTATATACTGCACTAAGACTGAGCTTCCTGGCATCACTAGTTTCTCTAAGCACTTTTTCAATATTTGATTGAAGATGGAAGGTCTTTCCGTGTACCCCTGAGGAACACGATTCCATACATAGACCTTGTTCTCAAATTTAAATGAAAATAGATACTGACTATCTGGATGCACTGGTATAGAAAAGAATGCTTGGCATAAATCAATCACAGTAAACCATCCTGCACTCCAAGGAATTTGGTATAAAATTACTGCAGGATTTGGTACTATAGGACAACATGGTTCCACAATCTTATTTACTTTGCGCAGGTCTTGAACGATCCTATATTTTCCACTAGGTTTCTTCAGACCCATGATTGGTGAGTTACAAGGGCTACTCATTACTTCTTTTAGTATGTCTTGTTTTACCATTCTGTTAATTTCTTCAATGACTCCTGCTTTTACCTCTGCACTCATTTTATACTGTCGGGTGTTTGGGAAAATCGCACCTTCTTTTACAGTAATCTTCACTGGGTCTATTTTGGCCATAAGTCCTACTTCCTTTCCCGTGAAATCCCATACTATGGAATTCACCGTCGTTTTCAGTTCTTCTGGTAATTCATCTTTTGTTATCAAAGAAAACATCTCATCTACTTCTGTACCTTGCTTTGCAATCATAAATTTATATACATGGTCTTCATCTGGGGTCTGAACTGCCACACCATCCGGTGTGCAGAAAATTGTACAATTCATTTTACAGAGCAAATCCCGGCCCAATAAATTCACTGGACTGGAATCACAGACTACAAATTGATGCATTTCTCTAAAGTTTCCTATTTTTACTTCCATTGGTTCGGTAAGAGGTGTTCTAATCTTCTGATTAGCCGCTCCCACAACTTGGATAGCTTCTCCAGAGAGAGGAAGGTCTGGGATGTCTGCTGTTCTCACAGTAGACCTAGTAGCACCAGTGTCCAAAAGGAAAGTAATATCATTACCTTTCACATTCCCTTCAACATATGGACCTGACTGATCTACCGGTAAGGATGCACCAAGTACGCACTCCTTCTTCCCCTCTCCTAGGCACCGTCATTGGTTATAGGTACAGAAGTCGTCCTGTAAAAGAAATTGTGATGTTACATAATCATTCTTACCACTTCCTCCTTGATATCCGACGTCTGTACTATGCTTTGCTCTGTTTACATTACCCTGTATAGGTGCAGGTGGCAACTGACTCTGGGGATTTACACCCTGCTGTGAGTCATTCTGCGTCTGTGGATTTAGATTTTGATTTGGGCCATTATTATTCCGCATCTTTTTACATTCATCCTTCCAATGCCCTAATTTTCCGCACCCATGACAAGGAAACTTCTTTTTAGCCTCTTCTCTGCTCATTCGTCCTTTCATTTTTCCTCCGTTCCCAGTGTCACCATTCGTTCCAGAATCTTTTCCTTGATTATCGTTTGGATTATCCAAATGAATTCCCTGTCACTCAGCCATTTTCACCTGAGCCCACATCACCTTCTCTTGCAATTTCTTGTGCCTATCCTCAATGTCATCTCCACAATATTTCGCATATTTCAAAATCTCGTCAATCGGTTTCCCCTGCCAGCACAACATGTGCTGCTTAATCATCTGACAAATCTCTGGCTTCAGACCGTAAACAAATCGGTAAACAAACTGACTCATGTTTTTATCTCCAATGTCCTCAAATCCACTATACTGCTTAAATACCTGCAATAAACGCTCATAATAGGCGTGTACCGATTCACTGGCTTCTTGGGTAGTTATGTCTATTTTCACCCAATCTGTTTCTTTTGGTGGTATTTTCCCTTTCAAATAAGTTATTACCTGCTGATACTTTTTCATTACATCATTGGACGGAGCACCTGTCTTTGGATCTCTAGGATACTCCTCACTGGGCCAATCAATCGTGATTTTGCAATCTGTCCATAAATCGGCAGGTACCACTATATCGAACAAACCATCCAAGTCTTTCAACAATACCTTTGACACCTTCACAAACCTTTCAACCTGCTTGTACCATTCAATTGGCTTTTCTCTCAACTTTGGAAAATCATTTGTAAATGACAAAATATCCAGTCTGCTCCATGGGACATGTACATATCCCCCTCCTGGAACTTCTCGCATTGGGTACATTTGATCTCCTTTCCCTGTTTCCTTCATTAAATATTCTGAAGTCGTTTTATTATGTCGTGCCTCTTCCTTTTTCTTTGTCCATCTAACTTTCCTTTTATCTAGCTCTCCCCATTTCTGCAAAACTGTCATTAATTCCTTTACTTGTAATTTCCTTCCTGAGGCATTCATATTCTCTAAATCCTTGTCTTAAAAATCTGCTCTATATGGTTTTTGTAACACCTTTGACTTCCCTATTTCAATTCCCATCTGTTGAGCTAAATCTGACAATTTCTCATGAAATATTTTTGTATTTCTTGTGATGCTTCTGCATACTCTTCATCATAAATATTTAGGCGATCTACTCCTACATTTCCTGCTTTCATTTCTTCTAATTCAACTTTTAATTTATAAATGTCCATAATCTTTGGGGGTGAATTCTGTTTGTCTGATCCTTGTGCCCACCTTTCCAAGTCTTCAGGTGTAACTACTGTAGCACTTTTTGTTCCTGATGAGGTTACTATGTTTACATCTTTGGAGCAACTAGGTGTTACTCTTCTTGGAGTATTGTTTACAGAATCTCGATTGGGCAAGTCCATTAATGAAATTATAGACTCACAATCACTAAAGTGATCCTCAACCATTACTACTGCTTCAGGTCTAGGGACATTCACAGGTGTAGGCATAACTAGAGGTTTGGGATAGGTTACTTTGTCATACCAAAGGGGATGATGGACGGAGCGCGTGAGCAAATCAAACACTCACCCCCAGTCAACTGATCTGGGTTTAATCCATCATCATTCTTTAGCTCACTCTACCACCCCAGTTCAGACATGGCCATATGCAAATCAGTCTGACCCTGTGCCTCATGGGAACAGTCCAGCCCGAACTGCCAAGCCATGTCTTCCCTGGACCGGAAACAAGCATCCTGGGACCGGTTTCTGGCTATTCAGCCGTCATCAGCCAGGCTAGCTTGAATCCAGTGGCAAAGTGAGCAAGGGACCCACGTCTGGGCAAACCCTGCCAACTCAGGGCGAACAAAGCGATACCAAAGGGGATGATGGACGGAGCGCTTGAGCAAATCAAACACTCACCCCCAGGCAACTGATCTGGGTTTAATCCATCATCATTCTTTAACTCACTCCACCATCCCAGTTCAGACATGGCCATATGCAAATCAGTCTGACCCTGTGCCTCATGGGAACAGTCCAGCCCGAACTGCCAAGCCATGTCTTCCCTGGACCGGAAACAAGCATCCTGGGACCGGTTTCCGGCTATTCAGCCATCATCAGCCAGGCTAGCTTGAATCCAGTGGCAAAGTGAGCAAGGGACCCACGTCTGGGCATACCCTGCTTGTTTCCAGTCCAGGGAGGACCTGGCCTGGCAGTTCGGGCTGGACTGTTCCCATTGGGCGCAGGGTCAAGACTGATTTGCATATGGCTGGGTCTAAACTGGAATGGCATGGTGAGCAAAAAAACTATGGATTTAGGCCCAGATCTCTGTACTGGGGTGAATGTATGACATTGTTCTGCATTCTGTCCATCAATTGTTGTTTTTGCATTTGTCACCCCGAGTGGGACGGGTATGCCCAGACGTGGGTCCCGTGCTCTCCATGCCACTGGAGTCAAGCTATCCTGGCTGATGAGGGCTGAAAGCCCGAAACCGGTCCTGGGATGCTTGTTTCCAGTCCAGGGAGGACCTGGCCTGGCAGTTCGGGCTGGACTGTTCCCATTGGGCGCAGGGTCAAGACTGATTTGCATATGGCTGGGTCTAAACTGGAATGGCATGGTGAGCAAAAAAACGATGGATTTAGGCCCAGATCTCTGTACTGGGGTGAATGTATGACATTGTTCTGCATTCTGTCCATCAATTGTTGTTTTTGCATAGGTTACTTTGTCACCATATAAGGGAACCACTGGACCAATCGTTACAGGTATGGTCAATGAATCTGGATGAACACTCAATTGTGTTACTTTCTGAATTAATTCTGCTCTGTTTTTATCTATCGCTTCTTTTTCTTTATCATGAAGTACTCTACTAACTGGTGAATCGTGTAATACTTCAGGTACCAAAGGTGTTCTTAACAAGGGTGCACTTGGGGTGCATCCACTTGTCCCTTCCTGATATGGTGGTGGATTCTTTAATAGATCTTCCATAAATTCATCTTCGGAATCTCCAAATCTAGTCAAATGTTTTGTTTTTTCTGTGCATTTATTCCCTACTGATTCTTCTGCCATTAATATCGGATACAGACCCTCTGTAAGCATTGCTCTTCTCCACTGTTTCATCTGACCGTCCCTTGACTCGTTTTGGTATCTGGGGAAAAATCCCCGATAACTAGGGTGACCAGGCGTCCCGGATTTGCCAGGACGGTCCCCGTTTTCCACCAGCTGTCCGGGCAGATTTCGAGAAATTTAGCTCATGTCTCGGTTTTTGGAGAGGGTCGACTAAAAACAGGTGGAGGTGTTTTTGTTGTTTTACAAAGCAGGGATAGTTAGCAGTTGTTCCAAGAAAGCAATTTAATTCACAGGCAAGCTACTGGGTTTAAAAATTGCATCTTATGTATGTTCTTACTGCCTGTTTTGTAATTCTCTGCTGAGGAGCGCTGTCATTCTGTGCGCTCGCTTGACGTACAATTATAGTCCTTCCTCTATTTTTGTGAAATGTCCCGGTTTTTTGCTTTAAAATTCTGGTCACCCTACCGATAACCCCTATTACTTCTGGGTCGATCCCGTTCAAATGCCTCGGTTTCCCATTCTTCTAAGGCTTTGTATTGAGTCAATCTAGGTCTGGTTTCTAAATCGTTCATTCTTAATCTCAAATTTTGAAGAATCCTCCCATTGAAAGTACCATTCTCAGGAAAAGCTAATATTCCATCATTTTTGGTATATTCTATCCAATTTTCTATCCATACGCAAGTATGATAACCTGTCTCCATCATCATAAATGAAGCGGGCGTTTCAGCTGGTGGAATGATCATTCCTTCCCTAGTTTTGATTGGTTTGTCCTTTTTAAAATAATTCTTAATCTTCTGTAGAACTGACATTTTCCTCTTTTCTCCGTACATTTTTGGCAAATCTCGATGTATAAAATTATATTCTGCAAAGCCTAGGAATCTCCTATCCGGACGAGTTCCTATTAAAGTCGAATCACCTTTTAACATATATTCTCCACTATCCAGTAATATTTCAGCTTCTATGTTAACTACCAATCAGATTCCAGCTAACTTTTGCCTTTGATCCAATCCTAGCGCGGCTTTTCAGTGACGTCTTTTCTGACGACCCCTCCTTTACAATCTGCGCTTTTCTGTCCTTCGCTGTTTCAACCAATCCCAGCGCGACACTTGTGACGTCAGTACTACTCCTGACTACTGACCCCTCCTTTACAAGAGTCTTTTCACGCCCGGGGTTTCAACCAATCCCAGCGCGGCGTTTGTGACGTCAGCTTCCTCTCCGGTAACTGACCCTCCCTTTATAAAAATTTACGCAAAGTTTTATTCTCTCTATACTTCTTTATAATTCAGTAACAACATAAAACATTCGCTATCGTGTCAGTTTCGCTAACTTGAAAAGATAGATTCTCTCACTTCTTAGTAAAACTCTTCCGTTTACTAATCATACACTACGAGTAAAACACTTCCGTTTACTCTTCACTTAAGCTCCGAAAATACCTGCTACTTCTTCAATGTTACCCTTTCTAGGTGATATAACATCAAACTTTCACCAGCACATTCCTTTGCTATTACTCACACACATAGAGTCCCTAATAAGTACTGATAGCCCTACTTAACTTTTCAGTACTATTTCTGCCTGACAGATAACCTCACTGCAGTATGGCTTCCACTTACCATCCGCTATTCAATTTTCCCCGGGGATTTCTAGACAACATAAAACAAACTTAAAACAATAACGGATGTTAGTTCATAAAAATAAAATTCTCATTACCCAATTAACAAAGTGAAACCATCCTCTGATTACCAGAAAACTGATCCAGCGGATTACTAGCAACAAGCATTCATACACAAAATACTCACTTGGGCCCATACATTCATACTACGCTAGCAATTTCCGCTGGTGGGTCAGTTGGTACTCTTTATCAAAATCCCTGCTACCAATTACCTTCTGATTGAAGAGTAATGACTTACCAATGAATCCTTTGCTAATTGGGAAATTTAAAATGAGTGACGTTCCATACAATTCATAAAATTTCTAAAATAATCACTGAGTCAAGAAGTTTTAAAATGTTTATCTAAAGATTTTAGCAGAGTAAATACAAAACCACATGATACTTAAATCGCATCGCAAGGAGGAAGCATAAAAATGAATTATCGATTAATGACGGTCCCTAAGGAAAGAGAGAAGATAGAGACAGCAGCAGAACTAAGGTTTGCATTTATATTTACCTAAAGTGCGAGAACCAAACCCCTTGGCCAAGGAGTTGGAAAGATAGGACCCTGGAAGGATGAAGAACAAAGACCTCCTCCCGGATCAGGACAGGACCGGTGACCTCTCTATCAACGACGCCTGCGTCGTTCCCCTCTCTGGTACTTCGCTTCTCCTCGAATTTCTCCTGTGACTTCCTTCTAATGGACTCCGCCGCCCCCTCCTCAGGACCTCTCTGGACAGTGGTTCAGTCTGCGATCGATCAGCTGGTACGTCTGGAGCCTATTCTTCTCAGCGTCTAGTCTCTCTTAGTCTCTTAGGCCAACTAATTAGCTAATTCTATATCTATTATACCCTTCTACACCCATGTACCTCCCCTAAATGTTGCAGAATTATGGGGCCACTACTTCTGATTGGACGGTGACAGGGGGTTGATCCTCACACCATATTGATTTAATTCATTTTCTTAAAGCCCTTTGTTTTAGAATGCCGCCCCTCACTTTTAATACATTTGCTTTATTTCCCACCCGTCTCATGACAAAGTTTATACATTCTTCATGTACATTGTAACATTTTTGTAAGAACATTCATGAATACAACAATATTGGCCATCAGGTCGCGGCCTTGGACGACGTCCAGGTTGACTTCATCCTTTTCCCTCTGAGCAGCTATTCAAGGAGCATGCGCAGAACCAACATCAAACGAGTTTTCAGTTCACCAGCCCCAGGCCCAAATTTACAAACTAATAAAGTCAAAGAAGAAAATATTAAAATCACAAATAAAATGTTTCACTGTATTCCCACTCTTTCTACTCTATTCCCATTTACTTATAAATTCTATCCCGCATTAGTAGTGTTAGAATATTACAGTTTAAGCAAAACATAAGAGCAAGCTGTAGCATGTGAAAACATATGGCAGCCATTTTAAATCACACTGCGCAGAAGCAAGAATTTTCCCACCAAGCAAAGAAAGACGTCACACCACGTGATATGGTTGAGACATGCGCAGTAAAGTTCCCACGCTTTAGCGGCCATTTTAGACTAGACAAGCGTTACTTGTTAGTAAAAACACATAGGCAAGCTTCCTTGCTACTTATATTTGTGTGTGCAATGGTTAGTATGAAAAATACAATTTTAATACATTAATACTTTTAAGAAGATTGCATCCGAGCAAGTCTCATTTGTGAGTCCTTGCTCCATCACTGTAAAACGTAGTGCTCTGAATAATGGAATGAGATGGTAGGCATACATTTTGGCCTGTCACCTTTTCAGAAAAGTGGGCAAATCCTGTTTCTCAGAGATTTACTGTAGAATTCTACTGTCCAAAAGGTCCAGATGTACATCTCTCTAAGGGCCAGATGTACGACCATGACAATTTGCGAGTCGCAAATTGACGTGTACAACAGTGTCTGAGACACTGTTTGCAATTCCCAATGGGTTCGCAAATTGCATGCCTCATCAATATTCATGAGGCACTCGCAATTTGCGACCCCATTGGGAATGGCTGGCCCTGCCAGGGATAGTGGCCTGCTGGGCTCAGCAGACCTCCATGTCTGGGACTGCTTTTAAATAAAGCAGTTTTTTTTTTTTAAATGCAGCCCGTTTTCCTTAAAGGAAAACGGGTTGCATTTAAAAAATAAAAATGAAACTTTTCAGTTCAATTTTTTAAGGGCAGGCAGTGGTCCCTGGGACCACTGCCTGCCCTTAGAAAATATTTTTGGAGCCAGTCACAAAGGGGAAGGGGTCCCCTGGGGACCCCTTCCCGTTTGAGAGCGGTCGCAAAACAGTCATACATGGCATTTGGGGTCGCTATTAGGAAGGGAACACCCCTTCTTAATAGCGAGTCGCAAAACACTATTTTGTCGCAAAATAGGGCTTGTACATGGCCCACATGATTTTTGCATGCGCAAACGGGTCACAAACCTGTTTGCGCATGCAAAATAGGGTCGTACATCTGGCCCTAAATCCAATGTTTGGCTTTCCTATTGCTTCATAACACGTTTATTATTATACAACCATTTATCAACTAAAGAAACTACTGGATATGTTACCCCCTTTCAGTGCTAAAAAGTATTACCATGGTGGTATCTAGTGGTCGTTTTGTCAAACAAACACTTTAATTTTGCTACAGATAGTTGTTGGGGTGTAATTAGGAACTTAGTTCACTGCAGTTTCTTGTAGGTTGAGGTAGAGGTAGACTTGCCTTTGGAGCAGCTCATTAAGTAGGCTTTGCATGCAGCAGGGGTAATGCAGCCATGTGGAATTCAAACCATGGACATAGAGGAGGAAAAGTACCTCAAGCAGCCCACTTATGAAATCAGCAGTTCTCCCCAGTGCTTTCTTTTTCACATATGGCAACAGCAATAGCCAAGGTTTTGGAGATATGGGGGCTTGGTGCGTTGTCTCGCCAAAAGCCACAATCTGTACTCGGACCACACTGCAAACTGCCAAAGGCCATGTACAGTAGGCTCAGTGGACATGAGATTACGGCATATAATCAAAGAAAAATAGCAAGGCATTAGCATATGTCCTGTTGACTTTCAGCTGAATTTACACTCCTGTTTCACAGGGATACGATAATATTGCACAGACAACATCATTCTTGGGAAATAAGGATTTCATCAAATAGGAGGCCTAATCTGAATCTAATTTCCTTATTTCCATTTTATCATTAAAGCAAGACAGTGCATTTGGGTAATGACAACCCAAACCACTCTGCAGAGATTTACCATTGCTCTTTGTTGAATGAGCACGCTCTTCATGAAAACTAAGCAAAGTATGAATATTCTGATTGCAATCAGGGGCAATTGTTAGCTGTTCCTTGCTGTCAGCAGCTTAAAATGTCTCTGACTTCTAGACAGAACGAGCCCAACTCACAAAGCCATTTAAGAGTATGAAGAGTAGTACTCCTGTAATACCCAAGTACTCAAAAATGGCAATTCACAAACATGTGGGTGCAAATCTGTGCACCGTGACCTGCTGTCTCCCGTGTGGGTAATATTACGTCTCATGGAGCGAGTTGTCGGTACTCATAAACCAAACTACTGAGAAGTAAATGTGTGAGCAGCAAATTAGAGGAATAAAGAGAGATGTAAGCAGGGGCTCAAGGAGCATCAAGCAACTACAAAAACACACCTACAAAGGTGTATGCAAGTCACAATTCACAAAGATTACACCCACATCTACTCACATTGTACTATTGGCCAACCAAGGTCAAATCTGCTCCAGCCCGGCTTTTGAATTCAGTCACACATATTTGGCCACTCACACAAACTGCAACAAAATCACACAGAAACCAATGAATACAGGAATAACTACCAGCACAAGGGAA
The DNA here is from genome assembly GCA_963921515.1 of Calotriton arnoldi. Classification (NCBI taxonomy): domain Eukaryota; kingdom Metazoa; phylum Chordata; class Amphibia; order Caudata; family Salamandridae; genus Calotriton; species Calotriton arnoldi. The sequence goes on along the minus strand of CAWUFW010017698.1, from coordinate 228,263 downwards.
TATTTTGTACATTATTAACGCCTACACTCACACAGTACACCTATCACGTGCTCACAGCAGATGTCCAATTGTAAGCAATTTAAAATTATTTTTAAAAAAATGAAATTAAGTAACACAGTACTCGAATCTCAGGTGACACCAGTTGCACAACACCACACAGAAACAAGACCTAAAAAGTCATGTCTGATTCCCCTCCCAGAAATATAAAAAAAACTGTAAAGATGCCCTCTATGTAATGTCTCCAAAATCACAGTCAGTGCTGATATCATCTGCCCACACAGCATCACCCTCCACTTGCTACTCACAGAGAAATATGCCTAACACACTTAAATAGACAGTAACAAGCCTTACAAATACACTTTTCCCAAATACTCATTTCCCATTGCTAATTAGCATATTCTATTATGAAACCCCATGTATACTAATAAAGCGTTGATCCAAAATAAGGTAAAGTAGGATTTGTTGTGGTGGTTGTAGAGCTTGATGCACCCTGAGGTAGTTAAAAGTGAAACATAGATGTAATTTTGTGGGGATATTTTTGGTAGGGATTGAGAGAAAGGGATTTGAAATGGTCTTTTAGAAAGCGAACTAGCTGTAAATGGTGGACTGTATGAGTAATAACTCAATAAAAACTGTTAAAATAATCTTGCTTATGTTGACTATTAAAGGCTAATAACTAATAGAAGTCAGCGATAAGGTGCATAAATAAAATATCAGCTGTAGCCAACGGGAATTGTCACATGATAACAGAGCAACAAATTGTGCAACTACGAGTCACATAACTGAACATATGTGATATGTGTTTGTGGGGAGTACAGTGTGACTTAACATTGAAGACATGGAGAAAGGTATGGAATGCTGTTAGAGGTTAGCAAGATAAATTGTTGTTTGTGTGCATCGACTTCAGATATTTGCAAGGTAGTAGAAGTGAAGTGCTTTGGAGCCTTCATGGACTGTTTGTTAAAAGTTACAATGCAATGAAACTTTCACTTTCTAACTCTTACTGTCAGGAGTTGCTGATATTTTTCAAGTTAATTTCACTTTCCATCAACTACAAAAACTGAATGTGTGAAGGTAAATCTAAATCGACGTAAAGTCACTAAGAACAGACTCCACCTTGAGCAGGCAGAGACTCCATTTTTTATGTTTTTGCCTGATCATAGGCGTGGCTGCCTTTTACTCAGATGTCGCATGTCCTTATCCTTCCAAGAACCTGTGAAAGTGTCAAGTCAGTCAGACAATGACGTTGATAAGACACCTGATGCGCAGACAGTGACATCGATAAGACACCTGATGCGACATCAGTCTGAGACAAGTGCCCTGATGTCTCTATTTCAAGGCCAGATACTAATAACATAAACAATGTAGTCTGAATTGACGTGTTTTTGCCTTATTTCTTTATAAGAATGCGTCTAAGACCAGCATTTCGATGCACACAGTTTATTTCGGACATTCCTAAGGTTATGTCAGAAATTACCATATCAGATAAGCCACAGTATAAAAGACCCATCAAGTGACCACTTAGTAGAGAGGTCCTGTGCTGCAGATTATCGTGCAAGATACAGCCAAAAGATCTTGACAGGGACTGCCAGACTGCAGTGACTCTGCAGCATCCTGTTCTGCACTGAAAGCTGATACAGAGACATCCGTAGTGATCATGGTTACCTCCTACAGGGACTAAGGGACCACCTGTTGCTGAAGGTTTGTCAAGCTTGACTTTTAAATGGTTATTCCCGATCTGTGGGTCTCCCATGTTCTTTGAATCCAACGTATCTTGAATTCATTTGGTTTAAATGGCGGCTCATATTACAATAGGAATAAATTACCAGGAGGCAATTGCTCAACATCTCAAGAATAGAGGTGTCCCTGATGCACGGGGGCAGTTACATTTGTAATAGCTGCTCACGCAGCTTATTCCTTTGAGACGTTTTACTCAAGGGTAGAGTTCGAGGCTATAGGCGCTGCCTCAGGGTAGTTTCAGGCTTACAAAGTAGCAACACCAGCTGTACACAATAGGGCATACCAGGATCTGAAAATCCCTTTCACCTACCAAGAACATCAAAACTGGTTTGATGGTGGGTTACCATAGCCACACACACAGGAATGTCCGATTGAGACCCCTCAGTAATGAAGGAGATACGTGGCCAGTACTAGCTGGATACATACCCTTACCACGTCCCAAGACTCTTTCACTATCTGATGTGGTAGAGATCTTTGAATTATACAGTCTCTTTATACAGGATACAGTTTGTAATACGTACCATAAACTCTAGACCAGCTCTAGCTGGACCTGTAGTTCAAGAACAGGTTGCTGTACAATCAGCCAGTATACAAACGATAAACGATATCATGTGAAAGATGTCCACGAAATGTGACAGGATTGTCTTCTGGAATGCTCGCAAGACCAACCAATTGGAAGCGGTTTACCCTCATATGAGAACCCAAGACAAACATGTCATACTGACATTCCTTAAATGCAATCGCAATTTGAGAACTCGCAATTAATTGCGAATTCTCAAATTGCGAGTGCTTTGACCCTTGATGCATCGCAAATGCCCTTTTTGCGGGCGCAAACGGCCGATTTTTGCGAATCGCACCGTTTGCGCTCGCAAAAATGGTTGATATATGTGCCTGTATGTGTCTTGTTCTTGGAATGGTGCCATGCAAAGAGGTGTGTGACACCTGGGGAACCATATTTGCTTACATCTATATTAACAGGCATGGCATGCCTTCATTGGCATTTCTCCCTGAAGGATTTAAAACAGGTACAAAACGAGCATGGGATTGCACCAGCTCTGGATTTAAGAATTAAGTTAATGGGGAACTTCTTTAAGGTTTCCTCAATCATCCTAAGTAACATTGAAATGAAATGAAATTTGTACTTGTAAAGCGCACCCATACCCCCAAAGGGGTGTCCAGGCGCTGTACGCATACCACTTTGGAACCCTTCCTGGCTTTTTCCCTGTGAAATGTCCACTCCTGGGCACCCCCAGGGTGAAGCCAGGCATCCCAGCGCTGTTGGGGCCGTTGTGGAGATTAAGCAAGCTATTACCCAGAGTTGCAGAGTGGGACCCATGATTAGAATAGGCACCGAGGCGAGAATTATCAGGTCCGAGGAAATTGAGCCCAAGACCCGCCGAGGCGGGAATTGAACCCTGGTCCCGGGCCAGATCTCTGCATCAGGGTCTGCCGCTCTAACCATTGAGCCACACTTCTCCACCGAGGGAGAAGCTTCAGTTGTGGCTATACGTCAGAGACTTCAAGCAGTTCCAATTCAAGATCGTGAACAGGAACTACAGAAAATAATTTAGGAAGTCTGTAACTCTGTGGATTGTGATACCTTAGGTACACGAGCTGTTAAGCCACATTTACAACCTGAAAGTGGCATTGAAGATTCCATTAAGGAGAAATCAGCTACAGAAGGTAGAAAGAAACAGAGGGAGAGAGAGTAAAGATGGGCTAGATCTACCGTAATTAGGGAATCCAGTAGGGCAGTGGTTCTTAACCTGTGGTCTGGGGACCCATGGGGTTCCGCGTGGCCTACTCAAGGGGTCGCTACCATTTTACAGAATTAAATAATATTACAATCAATAAATTAAAATAATTAAAGCATATATAAATAAAGAAGTACAATTTAAAATTTTAATGTTTTTTCTACATTTGATAGTGAATTAAACAAAACAAAAAACAATTTTTGAGCATCTGATTGGTGTATACTTGTTTTTGTATTTTTATGTTTTGTTTTGCGATTCAAATCACAGAAATTGCTTATGTCAGGGTCCCAGCTTCCAATAATGACTCAGTGGGGGTCTGCGATTCCAGTAATGATTCAGTGGGGGTCCACATGACTCAAAAGGGCTGCAGATGGTTATAATTTAAGGGACCGCGCTAACATTATAAAGCCTGAGGGGTATCAGTATTCTGATAGCCGCTCTTCACGTTCTTTTCAGGACACTGACAATAACCTAACAGAAAGAGAGAGTTGATTTGAGTACCGAAGAAAAGAGTGTAGCAAGAAAGGCGGAACAGAACGAGAGACTGAATTCACCATAAAGAGTGAAGAGAAAGGTTCAGACTCTAAGACTCCAAATAAGAATAAACAAGCATTGGCATAGCCAATAGGTCTCGCCTTTGGGACCTTATAAGTGTTTAGCCATGCAACAGTTGATGTTGTTGCACCAAGGATATTGTGCTGGATAACTAAACACTTATAAGGTCCCAAAGGCGAGACCTATTGGCTATGCCAATGCTTGTTAAGTAAGCTGCCTGCAGGGGCCTACATGACGTTTTTGGCTTGTGGTAGCCGCCATAGCTTTGCGTAGTGTATACATAAGTTTACATAAAAAGAAAAGAAGGATGGGCCGTGTTGTGGAGGAAGAGTGGTTATGAAGGAAATCCGTGGTGTGGCGGTAACAGACAGGATAGGCTGTGAAAGCAAATTTACGGCACCTGTCCATTTTATAATGAGGTTATTTTAAATTTGCGCAGTGACGCCTTTTGTCCCATATAAGTTGTAGAGGAGTCAGTGGGAGCGCGATAGGTGAATATTGAAAGGATGTGTATGTTTTGAAACGGAAGGTCAAATAAGTTTTCTGATTTGTTTTTTTTGTGGTAGTGGGGGCGTGGGTGTGTGTTTGATTGTTGTTACTGTGGCGGGTTGGTGTTGTCCCAGTTAAGAGTTGTGACAGTTATGTTTTTTATGTATCTGCGAGAAAGTGCTTTAGTATGTGTTGACAATATGTAGTGAACAAGTGAAGGGGTTTGTTGTTGGGGGATGTAGATAGTGTATGAGGGAGATAATGAGAAGAAATTGTTTGTGAATGGAATTTTGAGGAAAATGTAAATTTGACAGAGTTATTTCGATGTCAAGATCTGAGTGTATGATGCCGATTGTTGTTGTTAGAATGGGTTGTTAAGTATTTGCCTGCAATTTCCCAAGTGCAAATGTAATTTGTCCATGTTTGTACTGGAATACACCGTATTAGATTTATTTCCCTGCAGGGGCGTACATGATGTCTTTTTCTGAATGAGGTAGTGCAATAGTTTTCTCCCGTGTCCATGTGTGAAGGATGTATTTGTCTTTTCCGTAGTTACGCATTGTGTCCCATCTATGTTGTAGAGGAGTGTGTGGGGTCGTGATATGGGAGCATTTAAAGGATGTGTGTGAGGTGAAAGGGAAGGTTAATAAAGTTTTCTGCTGAACCTTTTTTTTCTGTCTGGGGGAGGTGTGGTGTCTGCCATCTGTTACCGTTGCGTGCTCGGTTATTCCCCGCTAACAGTAGTCACATTAAGTTTGTTATATAAGCGATTTTTTTTTTTAACGCTGGTACCCTATGTTTTTGTAATAATGTAGTATATGTAATTTACCCGTAAATTTCCTACTTGAAAAATAATTTCCGCCTATGCGTTTTGGCGTGTACATGCGTTAATGAAGGCTACTGTGGGGGCCTACATTATGCCCCTGTGTGAATTGATCGCAACTGTTTTTTGTTGTGTAGTGAGAAACACTGTGAAATGAGTTGTAGTATATGGGGTGGTGTGATAGAGGAAAGGCAGAGGGGAGTGGAGCAGGGAAGCGCCCGAGGACGTGATTACATCCTTATACATAAAGCACCACTGGGTTGAGCGAGCCCCAACATTTTAAATCTTTTTTAAAGCTGTGCTGTGTCTTAAATGAGAGGCCAAGATGTTTAGTGTTCGTTTACTAATGTTTATATTTGTGTGTTGTGTAAACTGTCATGTTTTATTAGAAATGTTGTCATGTGCGTTCTGCCAGACTCCGGCTGAAATTAAGCCCCCTTGAAAGGAGTGTACTACAGGGGCTGGCGGAAGAGAGGAGAGATAGAGGGGAGATAATGACGTGATAGAAACTGTTTGTAAAGAAAGGGATCGGCTGAGGGGAAAGAGGAATGGAGGAGTCGTGCTATGTCTGGCTTCTGTCACAGTGGAGGCGCTGGTCTGCTTCCTGTTAACACTCTTAACAACAACATTGTAATGTGACTGCGGGGAAGCGGCCGAGGACCACTCTTAACAACAACATTGTAATGTGACTGCGGGGAAGCGGCCGAGGACGTGATTACATCCTTATACATAAAGCCCAGAGGCACTCGTCACAACAACATTTTAATATGACTGCAGCGAAGCGTCTGAGGCAACATTTTAATATGACTGCAGGGAAGCGTACGAGGCAACATTTTAATATGACTGCAGGGAAGCGCCCGAGGACGTGATTACATCGTTATACATAAAGCACCGCTGTTGAGCGAGCCCCAACATCGTAAATCTATTTTAAAGCGGTGCTTTGTCTTAAATGAGAGGCCAGGATGTTTAGTGTCCGTTTACTAATGTTTATATTTGTGTTTTTGTGTAAACTGTCATGTTTTATTAGAATTTTGTCATGTGCGTTCAGCCAGACTCCGGCTGAAATTAAGCCCCCTTGAAAGGAGTGTACTACAGGGGCTGGCAGAAGAGAGGAGAGGCAGAGGGGAGATGAGGACGTGATAGAAACTGTTTGTAAAGAAAGGGAGCGGTTGAGGGGAAAGAGGAATGGAGGAGGGGTGCTATGTTCCCCCCCAACTCAACTTAAAACGGTCGAGTCCAGTTTACTTGGTAACTTCATAGATGCTTTGTGGGCCCGTACGATGTGCAACATTTTCAGCCAATCCTGGCTTTTCAGACAACAGTACCCATGCTGGTTTGATTTTTAGCTCATAGTTATAACGGGAAAAGGTAAAGTCACAGAATGCGAAGTGTCATTCGTGAAAAGCCTTGTCACATGTGGTGCTGGAGCCACTAAAAGCCTACACAGCACGTAACAGAGCAGGGAGCTGTAAAATTTCTCCAATTAGTAAACAAGCATTGGCATAGCCAATAGGTCTCGCCTTTGGGACCTTATAAGTGTTTAGTTAACCAGCACAATATCCTTGGTGCAACAACATCAACTGTTGCATAGCTAAACACTTATAAGGTCCCAAAGGCGAGACCTATTGGCTATGCCAATGCTTGTTAAATAAGAGTGTGTGTGTGTGTGTAGACAGTGTTAGAGAAAGAGACAGAGAGGAGAGAGAAGGCACTAAGTGAATTTTCAGCTTGTTAATGGCCCAAAGATACCTCTGCTTCCATGCCCCTGAAGACAAATTGAGACAGGAGATTCGCGAGACTGAAGACTACGCCTCTGGCCTCTCAAAACCTGATTCCAGCGATGAGCATTTGTGAATAGCATGATTTATTTTTTGACGGCCATTTATTTCCGCACATATCCACCTCGCTGTGAAAGGTTACTGCTGTGCGCCAGGTTGGAACTTCCCAGCAGCACCAGCAGCAACTCCTGAAATTAATTACCGATGAGGGGGGGAGGGTCGGGAAGCCAGTGACTTTGTGGTACAGCCCACCAGATTCCTATAGACAAGTGTCTGTGCGCACCTTGGGCTTTCATCAGGGAAGATCATAGTGCTGGTGTGCAAGACATAAAGATATAGCTACTGGACGAAGTGATGCAGAGTACAATCTATTTATTTTATATACTGAGGTAAAATCTGTTTTGCAAAGAAAACCGAAAGAAGAAATGGTCCATTCGGAGCTGTCGCAGAGAAGTAAGCTTTGATGGGAGCAGAGCAGAAAATTGGAGGGAATGGAAGCCGAGATTTCCGTTCTACCTCTTGGCTATGGCGACAGATAAAAAGGAGATGAAAGCCTTCTAATCGCACTGTTGTTCCTCATGATGGGGCAGGATGCGGCGGAGGTGGGGAGCGATGCGCGCGGCACTGGAGCAGGGAGAAGGGCGCGCAAGGTCGGAGAAAGAAGAAAGAAAAGCGGCACTCCGGAGAGACATTCATTAAAGGCTTAATGAGCCTTGACAAAAACCCACATGGCGGCTGCGCGCGTGCACGCTCGCGTGAACGCAAGCTTGAGGCCAGGAAACGCCTGTGGTAGCATTTTCAAAAGCCACTCACTAAATTTCTCGCAGAGCAGCGCATGCGCTGGCTCAGCGAGACCTAAAAAGTAGCAGGGCTTTCTTAGAAACATCCTGCTACAGCTACGGATACGCCTGCAAAACAGGACTTGGGCGAGAGCGCTTCTAGACAGCATAGCAAAAGTCACGATACAACATCGGACTCTCCAGAAGTTTCTGGTGGCGAGTCTAGCGTATGAATTCATGCAGGTTGTAACTTCAGATAAGCATTTAAATACTGATAGGGTTTATGATCTAGAGATACAGATTGAAGGGGATATACTGCACATCCTTAAAGCGTCTTCTGGACGCGTTTATCTGAAGAGTATGACAATAATATCTGAAGATGACTCGCCTCCAGTCTTTATTATTGAAGAGCCTTGATGGGAGTAGGTAAAAAGGGTAATCTTTTGTCCCATAGTACCTGAAGATATCAGGGAAAGTTACACCAGTGAATGGGCTGTTAAACAGGCTCCGGCCCTATACAAAAACCAAGAGTGGTGGGATAAACACTCTGTTCAACATGTTATTTCCTTACGCAGTGCACCTCAAATGCTGGCTCAATATCCTTTAAAGCCTGAAGCAAGGTGCGATATGAAGGCAATATTAGATCATTTGCAACATCAAGGCATAACAGTGCCTTGTCTTTCACCAATGAACACACCCCCTTTTCCCATCTCAAAGTTAGGCGGATCCTATAGAATGGTTTTAGACTATAGGAATTTAAGCACACATACATAAACATATGTGGTGCAAAATGCACACAGCACAGGTTTAATAAAGAACCTGGTACAGAAAAAATATGAAACAACCCTGGACCTCTCCAGTGTTTTTTTTGTCAAAATATAGTGCCTGAAAGCGAGACTCTAACCGCCCTTAGTTTTGACAGGGTGCAGTTCTCGTTTAAACGATTGCCTATGGGGTATAAGAATAGCCCTGACTTATTTTCAGCACGTATCATGGAGATATTACAACCAGATCCCGAGATGCTATCATATATTGATGATATCTATCTCACTGATAATCAGCTAGATGTACACCTAACTAGGGTGGAACGGATTGTAACATCATTAACATCACATGGTTACAAGATGAACTTTAAATAGTCTAAATTTGCCTACCTTAAGGTGATCTTTCTTGGATATACATTATCCAATTAGGGCAAGGGTTTGGCTTCTGATTTCCTTCAAAGATGTGCTACCTTACAGCCTGCTGACACACTGAAGAAGTTACAGTCTATGTTGGATTCCTTAACTTTGAACAAACTTATTTTGTACACTATGCTGAAAGAGTGAAGCCCTTATATGACTTGATTTCTCCCACGTTTCCACAAATCTGTGAAATCAGTGAGTGAATTGAGTCATACCAAACCAGTCAGGTTCTACCTATGTTATATACAATAAGGGACAGACAGTTCCCTTAGCATACAAGTCACACGTGTATTCTCCAGCCGAAGCATGTTTTGCTTCTACTGAGAACATTCTTGCAACAGTGCAGACAACTATTTTGAAGGAGTTTCCATTTGCGCAGAGAAAACTAATAATTGTGGTTTCTCCTGTACTGGCACTAGAGGCAGCCACTAAGGCAAGCATTCCTAATGTTTGAGCACTACATCCGAAATGGGTACAGTGGGCATCTTCCCTTGTACAGTGGATGTGAAATTTCAGTATGATCCAATCTTCATATGCAAGCTTTTCTCCAATATGAACAGAATGTCACTCCTGCTCCAAAATCCTTAGCCATTGAGTCATATCAGAATGTGTTCTACACGGACAGCTCTGCTCAACCAGCGGTAGGAACAAAATAGAAGTACTCCGCAGCCAGCGCAGCCGTACAGCATGTAGTGAAAGATGGTGAATTCGATCTGCAGTGCATCCACACAAAACTTTTAGGTGATATCACTGCGCAACATGCAGAAACTCATGCCCTGGCACTTGAATTAAAGAGGGCTGAACCGATAGATCCCATGCTAATAGTGTTCGATTCATCCTTCCGTGTGCAAGAATACAAAGTTGATTTGAAACATTGGCGCCTAAATGGATTCAAGAATTCAAAAGGGAAACCTATTAAGAATAAACATCTCAGAGGAAAGATAGCTGTGTTACAAGAGAAGCTTCTGTTGAACCATGTGATGCACACTTTGGGCCATCAGCATGATGGGTTTAACACCAAAGGAACTGTGCAGCTGACTTAGCTGACAAGACTGCAATACAGGCTATCAGAGTAGCAGTCCTAACCAGATCTCAGATGAAGATTGACACAGATATTTTAACAGCAATACAAGCAAGCAGGAAGGGTGGAATGCCTACAGAGGTTTTCCTCCTACATATTCCTACACCCTTGATTCAGAAAAGACTCCTGTGGTTACTATACCAGGGGTGGGAGACAGGATGATTCCTAATAAGGTGTCCAGATTCCATTTAATCAGAAAAGTACATAAGGGATTGGCAGGTGCCTGTGCAGGGATTAATGCAACTGTAGCAATGCTACAGCAACGCTACTGGTGGCCCTGTGTATATAAACAGACTAAAGATTATATCAGACGATGCAATATTTATCAACAGATCAAAGCTTCTACTGTTAGAAGACCCCCACAGACTCCCCTCAGATTCTCCAATATCCCCTTTAGGGTGATATATTTGGACCATATCGGGCCAATAACCTCTGTTAACCAGTATAAATATATATTGGTAGCAGTTGATTCATGTTCTCGTTTCTTATGGATGTGGCCACAGAGAAATGCAAGTTCTCGAGTAGTCATAAATGATCTGCAGTGTCTGATAGCCATGGGAGCAGTACATTCATTTCATTGAGAAAATGGTGTTGTGTTCGCCTCCAATGCTTACAGGGATGCTATGTCTGCTCTGAGAGTTTGTCTACAATTCAGCAATCCATTTCGAGCAGAGTCTAACGGATTAGTTGAGCGTGCTAACTGCATGATTAAATAAGCCTTGACTGCTAGAGTACTAAGTTCAGGTCTTAGTTGGTACCACAACCTGCATGGAGTCCAGAGAGCATTAAATAACTTGCCTAGACAAGTACTGGAAGGGCCCACTTCTTATGAGGTGCTCTTTGGAGTGCCCATGAATGAACCTTGCCAAGATAATCTTGGGAAGGTGGCAGGCGAGAAAAGGTTTGACCTGGAAAAACATTTGAATGTCTTACAGGGTGTCCAGGATGTCACAGACAAGCTGTCTACTGTGGAGCATTCTGTAGCCGTCACTATCAAAGAGAAGGTTTTTTTTTTATTGAAACACTTTATTGCTTTTTTGCAACAGACAGATGAAACAGTTGCTCTGATCAGCCCAATTCCACATACAAAAGGATCCATCACAAAGAGAAAGTTTTAACAGCTGCTGAAAGGTGGGTCCCTAAAGTAGGGGATCTAATTTGAGAAAGATCTACGACAGGCGAGCATTTGAACCATCCTACAGACCACACATTCCAGTCCTGGGCTAAACGGCAAACAAACTGTGATCTTGTCTCCTTTGTCTGGTCAAAGAGGAACTGACACATGAAGAAGCACTATGTGGCCTATTCTGTACAGCGGACCATCCTGCTCACCAGGAAGGATTCAGAGTAGAATCTCTCAGCCTCCCCAGCTCTGAATGAACTACCCCTAGAAGAGAACAGTAACATCACTAGCTTAAGTGCCCAGCTGGGTATATTTGAGCGTACTGCGCCTCCAACTGTACACAGAGCAATGGATTCCACAGATAAATCTGATGCTACCATTATTGCAGTTGCCAATGTTCAACAAAGACCATGGTTTATTATGAACCACCACAAGAGTCAGCATTGAGATGATGCCTTTTCAAGAACAAATTTGAATTCTGCACAAATGACTTTCTATCACCCTTCACAGTCACTTTACGCCATTTATTTCTTCTTGCTTATTCTTGGTTTTGTGAAAAGTAATTGATACCACCTTGGTACTATGTTTGGATAGCTACAGGAGTATTTCTTTTCATTGTGTGGCTGGCAGCGATGATAATCGTTCTATTGCTACTGATTGGACAATACCTTCCTTAAAGAACAGTTCCACAAACTCTTATTCGACAATTTCAACCACATCTCTCATCCCGCAGAGCTCAAATAGATCTTTACACTGCAAAAATCACAGCTTATCCTGTGCCAAAGGTCATAGCCTGCGAAAAGGTTCCTTATCAAATTATGGGACCGACTGAGACTTTGCAATTACGATATGAGTTGAAGGTTTCAACAAATGATGTGACTTTTCATTGTTCTATTTCAGATGACTGAGATACAGAGACTGTGAAACGTATGATATCTAATTTGCAGGCATATACTTCCTTGAACAATGAAAATCCGTATTTGAATGCATTTAATTATAAAGAAATGTATTGTTCTGATCATTATGCACACTATTTCATTCTTAGAACTAGTTACCTAAGGGAAACCTACAGATACACACTGTGGAAACATTGTGAAGCTCCTCCTCTTAATAGTCACCCAAATTTCTTGAAGGAATTTCCCCATTTTCAGATGGAGCGCTGGTCACACCCCTCAGCTTTTTATTTTTTACAACATCCACAACAAGTCCAGAAAAATGTAATAACTACCAATAAACTGATTTATTCAGACAAATTTATTCAGAATTTGGCTATACAAGCATATGAGTATTGGAAAGAAAATGTTGATGAGAAAATCATTCGGAGGACAACATTTTGGCAGGTTCAAGGCAAAAAGCCTTATTTCGAGCATGCATATACCTAGAAAAATTATTTTTCTGAATAAAACCATCCAACAGACTACCTGTCTGGGATTAAGAACCATGAAACATCTTGAGAAATACTGAAATAAATGATGTGATCCAGAATGGAAATTATAATTCTCTCGTAGGGGATTTCCATGTATAGTCATAAGCGATGAATAGTCCCGCCATGTGCAGGAACCCCGGAGCACTTTATCCAAATATGTTCTTAAGTGATGAAGTTCGCCTTTCTTCAGGAAGGCCTTGAAAAAGTCACTTAAGAATGTCATAATGCAGCCTAGGAAAAGGCCACAGAGGTCAGAGTTCCTCATCTTGTAATGGCAAAAGAAGGGACTGTGAGAATATATGCTCTCAGAAAATATCTTTTTTGTAATAGCACAGAAAAAGAACCTTCACAAAGCCTTTTGCTATGAATAGAAAGATATGAAGAAGTGCCTGATCCTGTAGCCCAGAGGCTGCCATTATAAGTATAGAAAAAGAAAACTGTGCCTTTAAGAGTAGAGAGACCACCAATATCCCATCATGCTCATCCAGAGGCAGTTACCTCAGTTCTTTTTTCCGGCTCCTTCTGACAGGACCCTTGGAGCATTGAACTCGACCTTTTTAGGTCTTTTCTTCAATTTAACTCTTCAAATTTCATCGCTTTTTGCTTCACTCAACGTCTTTTCTCCTTCTCTGTGAAGCAAAGTGTTTTTCTCTGAGGAAAAAGGCCTTTTTCCTTTTCATAATGCCATCTCTTTTCGACAAATGCCCTAGGTATGGCAGAAAAAAGCTAAAACAGATTCTCATGACGTCTGTATTTGCCTTCCTCTCATCTTCCTAGCTCCTGTACCATCTGCAAGACCTTCTCCAGACGTACCCTGCGTGACAGGGAGAAGATTCGCCTGCAGGGAAGAGAAGAAAACAGCAGGTAACCAGTGGGACCTCTGAGCGAAGGGGAAGAAAATCTCCCTCCAGAGCTCTTACCTCAACCCCCAGTGGATGTGGGAGGTCTGAGAGGTGTTTATCACCCAGAAAACGATTACGGTCCCGATCGACGTCGAGGACGTCGCCGTCAAGGTGGCCGACGTCGAAAGGAGGTTCGGCGCCGACATGTTTGCCGTCATTGACTCGTTCGACGTCGAAGAAACGCCGACGCTCAACGTCGAGGACCACTAGAACGACGTCGAGAGCCACTTCACACCGTCGACTGCCGTCGAGACAAGTGTCGACGACGAGAGATACTGACTCTCCGTCGCCGAGAGATAGAAGGTCGACGTCGACTGCTAAACGTCGACGCCCTGATTGGTGACTTCAAGAACTCGCTCTTCGTCGAGTGGTCGACGTTCGACGTCGAGGAGCAGATCTTTGTCAAAAAGTCGACGGCGAAGATCGACGTCGAAGGGATCATCGACGTCGAGGCGAGGAAAGACATCTAAAAGAAGGAGAATCTACTCCTCATCGGACTCTCACTCCAGATCTCCTTCATTGGTGGAAATACCTGAATCTTCCACCCTGGCATCACCTGCACCTGTTCTTTCAGGGCCTCCTATTCCGGTTTTGCCTCCTCTGCCTCAGCTTCCAGTACCTCAGCTTCCAGTGACTCCAATAATACCAGCACCGGTTCCTCTTGCCCCTGCGGCACCTCGGACCACACCGGTTCCTAGAAGATCACGTTCGAGATTGCGCCGTTGATCTCGACATGGGCATTCACGATCCTCCACTAGATCATGACATTCACAGCGCCACTCTTACCGCAGGTCCAGATCACGTTCACGCCGTCACCACCATAGAGACACGTCCTCCAATACTAGAGACTACTCTCCTACATTGTCCGATTCACCACAACCACGGTCCTCTCTGTTTGATGACATTAATTCCTTTCAAGAGGTCCTGGTTCGTGGTGCTACTAAACTGAACATTCCTATGGAGACTCCTACTCCATCAACGTCTGTTATTTTTTAAACACTCCATCAACGCACGGCGTCTAGACCGCTACTTCCTCTGGTGCCAGGCCTGCTCGATCCAGCCATGGAGTTGTTCCTCACGCCGGTGGCGGCAAAATCAGCACCGTCAAGGCTCATCAAGAAGTACTGCCCACCGGAGCAGGATCCTCTGTTCTTAAGGTCTGATCCTCCTCCTGATTCGGTGCTAATTTCTGGCTGCACGGAAGTCTCACGCTACTTCTCCATCGGCGACATCTCCCCCCGATAAGGAAAGCAAAAAGATGGACTCATCAGGACGCAAGATCTGCAACCCGGCCGCTACATCAATGAAAGCAGCCAGTGCCACGGCCCTCTTAGGACGTTATGATCGCTCCTTGTGGGACTCAATCTTGCACTTCGCAGACCGCCTCCCTAAAGAACATAGGCAAGATTTCCTAGAAATAGTGCAAGAGGGTGCAATGGTCTCCAATGAAATAATCAGCGCGGCTGCAGACTCCTCGCTCCTGGCTGCTCATGGCTACTGCCACGGAATATCACTACGTTGGCACGCATGGCTGCGCCTAACGTCCCTGAAACCAGACGCACAATTATGCCTACAGAACTTACCATTTTCTGGCTCCACTCTTTTCGGTTCACACGCTGGCGACGAGATGTCACGTATGGAAACAGAGATGGATACCTTAAAAGCGGTGGGGCTGGAGAAATCAAAAGAACAGTGACGCTCTTTTCGCCCCTACCACCGACGTTTCTCCGCTCAGAGGGTTCAAACCCCTCAATGGCAATCAAACAGATCACAACAATACCAGCGGCCTTACCAACAGCGCAAACCGCAGAGAGGTCGTAACTCCCAACAAACGACTCAAGGAGGACGACAAACCTCTGCACCAAAACCATGAATCCTCACTTCCCCCTCTTCTGTTACCCACTCCGGTAGGGGGAAGCATTGTAAATTATCTGGCAGAGTGGAAAAGCATCATAACCGACACCTGGGTCTTGAATATTGTCAAACATGGCTATCGTCTCAGGTACACTGCCCCACCTCCTTCTATCCCTCCAAAAGGCATCTGCGTCTCGCCTAAAGCTCTTACAGGAAGAAGTCCACATCCTGTGCCGCAAAAAAGCGGCCGGACCTATCCGGCGGAACCAACGCGGTCAAGTTATCTACTCCAGATACTTTCTAGTGCAGAAGAAAGACAGACTCGAGTTCAGGCCGATTCTCGACCTTCGCATCGCAAACAAGTGGATCAAAAAGGAGAAATTCAGAATGTTGGCTTTACATCAAATTTACCCACAACTTCAAAAGGGAGACTGGCTATGTGCGATAGACCTACATGACGCCTATTTTCACATTCCAATAACAAAGTCTCATCGGAAGTTTCTCAGGTTTGTCGTGGGACACAATCACTACCAGTATGCGGTTCTCCCATTCGGCCTCAAGTCAGCGCCCAGGATATTCTCCAAATGCATGGCTGTGGTGGCAGCACATCTTTGGAAACAAAAAATCTTTGTATATCCTTACCTGGACGACTGGCTCATCAAAGCAGCCACATTCTCGGAAGCCCAAGAACATTTCCTAAGGACGTGCGATCTGCTTTATCGCTTGGGTCTACATGTCAATATGCAAAAGTCCACGGCAACGCCTGTTCAGACTCTACATTACTTAGGAGCTACCATCGACACACTACAGGAAAAGGTGTTTCCTTCGGAGGAACGACGGTTATCCATTCTCCAAAAATGTCAGAACCTTCAGCAGATAACCCGACCATCAGTACGCATAGTCTCTTCTCTCCTCGGCTCTATGGCCTCCTACATATTCCTGACTCCCAACGCTCGCCTACATATGCATCCTCTCCAGGAATGTTTAGAGGACCAGTGGAACCAATTCTCGGGGAATTGGGAGGACACGATCACACTATCAACTCATGCAGTGGAATTTCTTCAGTGGTGGTGCTCCCAGAAGAACCTCCTGTGCGGAATGCCCTTCCACCCACTACCGCCGACACAGACAGTAGTCACAGATGCTTCACTGCTCGGCTGGGGAGCACATATGGACCACTTACAAGTACAGGGTCTTTGGTCCCCCAGAGAACAAAAGTATCACATCAACCTCCTAGAACTTCGAGCAGTAAACCTGGCTCTCAAGGCTTTTCACCTATCATTCACGAACAACAACCTGCTTGTTCAAATGGACAATACAGCCACCATGTACTACCTGAACAAGCAGGGTGGAACGAGGTCCAGACCTCTGTCAAAAGAAGCCCAATCGTTCTGGCATTGGCTCCTTGCCAGGAATCTAACACCCAGGGGACCAGAACATCCAGGCAGACGCACTCAGCAGGGTTCTCGACGACAACCACGAGTGGGTTCTGAACGAAGATGTCGCGGAAAGTATTTTCAGTCTGTGGGGCACACCTTATATAGATCTGTTCGCCACAAAAGAAAACAAAAAATGCCACGACTTCGCCTCCAGATTTTACCATCCACAATCTCTGGGGAATGCCCTATGGATCGACTAGTCGAACAAATTTCTTTACGCTTTTCCTTCAATACCAGTAATACCGACAGTCCTGCAGAAACTGGCGTCCACAACAGCCCAGATGATACTCATTGCCCCAGAATGGCCGAGACAACTGTGGTTCCCGGACCTCCTTCACCGGTCTATCCATCCACATCTCAGGCTACCTTGCAGACCGGACCTCCTCACGAAGTTCAAAGGCCAACTACTACATCCCAGCCTGTCATCCTTGAGTTTGGCAGCATGGCTCCTGAGATAATTCAGTATGGTCATTTAAACCTGCCTCAGGATTGTATGGGCATCCTAAGGGAAGCCAAGCGACCATCTACACGAACAGCATATGCCTTTAAATGGAAGCGATTCTGTATTTGGTGCTCTTCTAACCAATTTGATCCCACTTCCTGCCAGGAAGAAGCTATTCTTCCCTATTTATTGTCTCTCGCCAAATCGGGCCTTCAATACTCTTCAATAAGAGTCCATCTTTCTGCTCTTACAGCATATAGGAAAAGTCCTTCACAAATCTCTTTCTTTACAATTCCAGTCATTAAGGACTTCCTAGAAGGGTTAAAGAAGGTTTTTCCTCCCTTTAGACACCCTTCCCCTCCATGGGAGCTGAACGTAGTACTGTCTCGTCTCATGCTTCCTCCCTTTGAGCCCATCCACAAAGCTTCTTTACAGCATCTCACATGGAAAACCGCTTTCCTTGTGGCCATTACATCAGCAAGGAGAGTTAGTGAGATTCAGGCTCTTTGCACTCATGTACCTTACACGGTATACGGTACACGGTACACAGTATTCCATTCCTCTAAGGTAGTGTTACGCACACATCCCAAGTTTCTCCCTAAAGTGGTCTCAGATTTCCACATGAATCAGACCATTGCTTTGCCCACGTTCTTTCCAAACCCTTCTTCTCCAGCGGAGAGGTCTCTCTATTCGCTGGACGTAAAGAGGGTATTAAACTTCTATTTGGACAAGACTAAAGCCATTCGTAGTTCTCAACAACTGTTCATCAATTATGGTCCAGTCCGCACAGGGTTAGCGACTTCTAAACAATCAATATCTAGGTGGATTGTCTCTTGCATTCTCTGCTGCTATCAACTAGCCAATAAATCCCTTTCTGGTAGACCCAAAGCTCACTCTACCAGGGTAAGGCAGCTACTGCTGCCCTTATGAAGAATATCCCTTTAGCAGATATCTGTAAGGCAGCGACATGGAGGTCTATCCATACATTCACTAAGCATTACTGCCTTGACACAGATGCCAGAGCGGATGCACAAGTAGGTCAAGCATCCCTCAGGAATCTATAGCACCCATATACCTGTTGTTGTTACCACATATAGTGTGGGCAAGCTGTACCAACATTGGTTAGCACATTCCAGCATATGGGTGCTATATCTGCGATATAGCACCCATATACCTGTTGTTGTTACCACATATAGTGTGGGCAATCTGTACCTACATCGGTTAGCACATTCCAGTCTTCCATCTGTGAAAGAACATTTGTCCTTAATTATCAAAAACATGTATTTTTCAGATTTTCTCTTGGGACCACACCCTATTAGAATTAAGTGATTTATAGCATGGGAATATATGCAGTTTATAGTGAATGGAACAAACACTCAGAAAAAGAAGATGCAGAAAGAATTTGACAGATCGATAAAGAAAACCTATAAACTTTTTAAAGTTATCGATAATGATATGCACACGCATTCTGAAAGAGTGTATTCATTAAACAACATCATGTCCTCAACCTTAGATCTTCTTAAGAGACTTCGGTCTGTTGCTTCATGGCTTATGATACAATTAAATTGGGCCTTACAACTCTTAGATCAGGGCATGTGCTCTGGCAACTTCTGAATAAAACAGCTTTTTTTTAGCCTTATAATTTAACATTTGACACAGAAAGCAATGGCTAAAAAAGAATCCAGATATATTTTGAGTATCGAACAAATGGAAGAAACACCATTTTCAGTTGGTGAAAATTCACCTGTTATGTGGCTAATACAAGGCAGTATTTCTCTGCTTGTTACAACTTATCATTTTCATGACTGTCAGAAGTGCAAATCTTTAGGCTGATATGAACCAATGCACAATCACACCTATTCCATTCATGGAAATGTCTTTTTTCTTACATGTGCTTGAATGAGGATGCCCCTGTGTTTATTAGTGCTGCCAGCCGTAGAAATCCTCCAGGTCATTTGCTCTTATGTGATACAATTTCCTTACATAGGATGTTTAATGCTTTGACACATGGTTTAAGTTGTGTCCTATAAGTCACTCCCATTTCATCCATCCCCGTGCACCATGAACCACTAAATAACAGTTCTTATTTAATGTTACCTGGCCAACCTTATGTGATTACAGTTTCTAAAACAATACAGTACTGTGGAAGAACCTTATACTCACCGCCTCAACATGTAATCAAATGTATTCCTTGGCCTAGTATTGATATGAGGGGCATGCGTTTGATGAACTTAGCAAATTAGTCGCTGTGTTACTACAAAAGGAAGTCCCTTTGACTTCTGCGTCAGAAACGTATAACTTGCAGACAGCCAGAACTGCTTCGGAGATTCAGAGGCTTTTATAGACGCAATACCGACTCACTTTGTTGATATTGTCCAAACGGTCTAACACGTCAACAACAAATGGTATTGTGCAATTCTTTAAAAAGAACATTGAATCTGGTCTGGTGACTAGATTTAAAGTGTTTGGACTGATACAGTCATTTTTTCACTCTTTGTTCTCTAGTCTTTTTGAAAGATATCCTATCATTCTCCTGCTCATTGACTGTGGTAATGTCATCTTCCTCCTGATCTGACGAAAAAAATTAACAACTTGGAGTAAACGTATCCAGCTGATCAGAAATGCAGAGGAGCACTAGCTCACTAACTGGATACTATCTTCGCAAAATGAATGCTATGCAGGTGAAACCTGTGTTTTGGGGTATGAACTATCCAGCTGACATCATCTTGGATCTACACCTGGAGCAGCCCTCCATAGCTTTCCTCAACATGGAACTGCTCTCGCAACCATTGCAATCACATCAGAGACAATGCCGAGCAATGCATTTATCCCTACTGCAAGACACTAATTATGATGGATCAATTTCACCAGTATTGCTCTTTGACGAGATTCAATCGTCATTGCTGTCCTTTGAACCTCCAAGTGAAGTACTCTCACAATCATTGAGTGCTTTGGAATTGCATCCACTTCCTGGCCCATCTACTTTTCGAGCTAATGACAACAAGAATGCTTTGACTGTTTTTCTCCATGACCACACGTATCCTCAGATGAGCACTAAACACAACTTGTAATGTGTCAAGAAACATGCACCAGATCTTGTATCTAGTACAAAAACTGTATCGTGAAACAGAAGAATTTCAATGAACTGGTTTTCTTTTTCTTTTTTAAAGTGCATTATTTTTAACATTTAGCATGTTTAGTATCATGCCTTATCTGTTTAATCATCAAAACGCATCTCTCTTAAACCAAAATAATGTTTTAGTATGTTTTGAAGATGTCTTTTATAACATCTTTTATGTATAACGTTTTGAATTTATCTTTGCTTGAAACATACAAGGCTTATGAAAAGAAGTCATGCATAGCTTACCGCATTATTTTTGCTATTTTATGCTATCATATCTTTTATGATGTTATATCTATGTATATTAATTTTATGCTTTATATGTGTATGCCAAATTTTATGATATTCTTTTAGATAAAGAGGTTTATATCACTGTTTTGAGAGTATGGATTTTTTTACATAAATTTGATCCATCCTTAGACATAGCTCTACCCCATTACATCACATTCAGACGTACAAGCCGGGATGACATAAAGTCCCCAAAACCAAACACCATCTTGAGCAGGCCGAGACTCCATTTTCTCTATTTTTGTCTAATCATCAGCATAGCTGCCTTTGAGGGAGGTGCCATCTGTCCTTATCTTTCCAAGAACGTGTGAAGTGTCAGGACAGTCAGGCAATGACATTGATTAGGCATCTGATGCGCAGACAGTGAGATCGATAAGACCCCTGATGCGACATCAGTCAGGGACTAGTGCCTTATAATCCCTATGTCAATGCCAGATAATAATAATAACATAAACAATGTAGATTGAATAGACGTGTGTAGGAAAATGCCCCTTTTTGCATAGTTACCCCCCACTTTTTACCTGACATTTGAAGCACTTTGACTTGATGTGCCCTTGGTTCCCAGCGCCCTGTGTTCTTTCCCTAAACTGTACCTTTGTACCCACAATTGGAACATCTCTGGCCACAGGTAAGCCCCTTGTAAAAGGTACCATGGGTACCAAGGGCACGGTGACCAGGGAAGGCCTCTAAGGTCTGCAGCTCCTATTCTGCATCCCTTAGAGACCCTGCACCTTCACACCCACACACTGCCATTGCAGGCTGCGTGTTTTGGTGCAGAGAAAAGTGAAGAGTCGATCCCTTTGTGCCGTGCCTGCAACCCACTGCCTGGGGCCCTGATAAGCCACCCCTCTAGCAGGGTGCGCTAGCCCACAGGTTAGGGTACAGTTGCATGAGCACTGGACCCCTACAGTGTCTAAGTCCATTCTTAGACATTGTAAGTGCAGTAAAGCCATGAAGAGTATATGGTCTGGGAGTTGGTCATTACGAACTCCACAGCTCCATAATGGCTTTACTGAAACCTGAGACGTTTGATAGCAAACTTCTCAGCACATTAAACCCACACTGATGCCAGTGTGGGATTTTATGTAAAATGCACTCAGAGGGCATCTTAGACATGCCCCCTGAAAAATAACCAGCTCTGGTGTGGTTCCTGAATGGCTGCCTGCCATTTGCCACCACCAGACAGGTTTCTGGACCCTGGCCTCCGCTCTCTGGGTCCAGAAACAAAGCCCATCCTGGGCAGAGGTGTCATGCCTCCTCTCCCGGGATGGGTTGGGTTCGAGGAGGGGAACGTGGAAAGGCCTGCCGCCTTTGTAAGCTGTTCCTGCCTTTTGCTGCCCCCAGCAACTGGCTCCCACCAGTTCTGCCCCGCACTTTGGGTGGAAGAATCGGCGGGAAAACCAAGTTAGAAGGAGAGGTGTGCCCACCTGTGCCAACCCCACCCCTCAGATGGGGGAGGCGAGGTGAAGCACACATCTCAGTTCCCTCCATCTTGAAGATGAGAGGACCCAGCCAATTAGAGAGAGGTTCATGCCCCCCTCCCACTGAAGGGTTGCATAATAGGGGGTGTACTCACCCCAATGAAGGGACCTGTTGGTCCCGAACTGCACACCTCTATAAACGCCCTTAAATTTAGTATTTAGGGGCAACCCTGAACCTTGCCTCCTCAGATTCGAGGAAGAAAGAAGAAGAAGGACCGAAGAGCCATGCTGACCTAGGAAGAAGAGGACACCAACTGCTTTGGCCCCAGCCCTACCAGCCTGTCCCGGTGCCGACCTGCTCACAGCAAAACCCTGGTGTGTCCCACAGCCAGCAGCCATCCAGACCCTGGAGGACCTGCCCTGCTTTCATCAACCAAAGACTCTCACACAGAACCCAGATCCAGGCGGCTCCGTGGTTCTGCACCACTCTGCACCCGACGCCCACGGCCCGAGTTCGAGTGGCCCAACACCACAAGGAGGTCTCCCCAGCGATCCTGACCTGGGATCTGGTGATCCCTGACCTACCTCGAGCTTCAACCCGATGCCTGCAGCTTCAACCTGAAGGGTCCCCCAGCCGCGACCGGAGCGGGTAAGAAGATCCGACTCCTAAAGACACCCCTGCACCCGATGCCCCATGGGCTTGGGTAGCCAAACCGATGGTGTCCAGGCATCCCCCAAGAACCCAACTTACCTCTCAGGCTAGTGGTCGCCTTCAGGAATCCTCTTTGCCCGAGCCTGCAGCATTTTCTTCGAACCGGAGATCTCCTGTTCAAATCACAGGGCTTCTGACGTCGCCTTGGCACTCTGCATCCGGCCGTCTCCGTGCCGCTGGTGGTGCAGCTCCTATGCTGATTGTTGGCCCCTGCAGTGCTGATCCTAACCCCAGGAACTTTTCTCCCAGATCCGAGTGGCCTGCTCATAAGCAGCCCCCAACCGATTGACCCCTAGCCCTATTGGCTATCATTGGGCCCCTGCACTCTGCACCCGGCCACCCTAGTACAGCTGGTGGTGCGATTTGAGTGCCTAACTGTACCTTGCGGAAACTTGGTCCTAATCCCCAAAAGCCATACTTGCAGGTCGTTTACTTACCTGTAAACCGTTAACACTCTTTTCCTCCATAGGAACCAATGTTATGATTTTTGTTCAATAATGTTCTGTGTTGAACTGACTTTGAAACCAAAGTAACTTTCTTTGATCTAAAAACTGTCGTACTTACCTGTGTTTTGTAAGACCTACGGTGTGATATCTAGGCAGATCACCCTGAGTAGTAAAAGTAACTAAAAAGTAATCTTAAAGTACTCTAAATTAATTTCTATGTATTTTCAACTGTTTTAAAAGCAAATACAAGCCTGTAACGAAGTCCATTTCAATCACAATTGCATTACCTTGTAAGTTTTGCATTTGAAAGCATATCTTACTTACCTGTGCCAAGTCCTGCTTGGTTCTAGAAATAAAATATAAGTATACCTACTTTATACTTACCTAATTGGTCTG
Source organism: Calotriton arnoldi (assembly GCA_963921515.1). Lineage (NCBI taxonomy): Eukaryota > Metazoa > Chordata > Amphibia > Caudata > Salamandridae > Calotriton > Calotriton arnoldi. Next base: position 204,510 of record CAWUFW010017698.1, on the reverse strand, counting down.
GATTCTGTCTTTGAATGTGTGCCATCAGTCTTGATTGAGTGAATACAACAAATGCTTAACACACTGTAGTATGTGTTTATACTGTATTCTGATGGCAATGTACATCGCGCGCTGATGGCGTCTTCCACGTGGTCAGCACGCGATACTTGTATTATGTATTATGTGTAGTAGTGTTCGTTTGAACGCGGTCCAGGACTCTGACATGGAGCGTACGTCGGTGCAGGGTTCGGATGGCATGAGTCAGTTGCTATCCGGACAGCTGGCCGAGAGGACGCTCCGTGTGTCGGGTGGACGACCTGGAAGCAATAGCACGCCTTAAGAAACAATTTTCAGACGAGCCGAATATCATGTTAGAGCGCCACAACTTCTATAAAAGGAAACAAAGAGACGAGGAAAAAGTGGAAGAATACATCTCAGCACTCAGGGTATTAGCTATTACGTGCGGATTTGGCCCTTTAACAGATAATTACATCAGAGATCAGTTTGTGTTTAATTGTGCATCCAGAAAGATCAAAGAGAGATTACTGAGTTGCAAAAACCCACCTTTATCTGAAGTGATCGACTTAGCCTTGAGTATTGAACGTTCCGCTATTTCCAGTAAGGCTATGCAGGAGGATAATAAACTGGGAGTTAATTCTGTCATCCAAACTGAACCCGATCACGATATCTCATTGTCTGCGGTACATGTGAAGGGTAAACCGGCTAAATTTCCTCAAAAGAGACAGCCTCTTTTCTGTTACAGGTGCGGTTCAAAGAACCATATTGGGAATTACCCAGGTTGCCCTGCAATCAGCAAACGTTGTACCGTATGTAAAAAAATAGGCCATTTTCAGGGGTGTGCAGGAATGTTAGGAAACCAATCAACATTCGCTACGTTGATTCTGAGATAGATTCATGTTCCGACTCTCTTAATAATATCATTGTGACTTTGGACTGTGAAGGTGATGCTATTTCCATAAAGGGTCCTTTGTGTCAAGCATCAATTGATAGCATTAGTCTACAAGTCATGGCAGACTCTGGTTCGCCGATTACCATTCTGAGAGATACTACATTCTACGATCTTTGGAAGAATAAACAATTAATTCATTCTGACGTCTACCCAAAAGCCTTCGGGGAGAAAGACATTAATATGATTGGGTATTTCCTAGGAGTGGTACAATGCCTTGGCAGAGAAACTACAACAAAAGTTTATGTAGCCGAAAAAGGAAAAAATATTATTGGGTGGAAAGATTTAGCTTGCATGGGTCTGTACTTAGTTCCAGGGGACGAAAACCCAATCAAAGTGGGAGAGCTACCGATATGTAATATTAATTGTTCTGATTCTGACATGAATGTAGAAATGTAGGACGAGATAATTTCAGAATTTAAACCTGTATTTAACAATCAGGTGGGTCGGGTTAAAGGTGTGGAACACCATATCAGATTGGTCCCTGGTGCGCACCCTGTAGCACATAAGGTACGTTCAGTTCCTATGAGTGTCAGAGAGGAACTAAAGCTCACATTAAAAGATTTAAGTGATCAGGGCGTCATCGAAACCACGGATTCTTCTCAGTGGGTGGCACCCATCGTGGTCGCGCGCAAAAAGTCCGGCGAGGTCAGACTTTGCGCGGATTTGCGCTCGCTTAATAAGAACATATTGGTGGATTGCCACCCACTACCCAGAATCCATGAACTATTAGCAAACTTGGGTGGTGCTAAGTGGTTCTCTTTGATCGACCTGAGATCGGCATATCACCAAGTATCACTGTCTAAAGAGTCCCAAGAATTGACAACATTTGTCACTCCTTTCGGGCGTATAAATTCCTTCGCCTCCCTTTCGGTTTAGCATCAGCCGGGAGTGTATTCCAAAAGTTAATGGACTCACTATTTCATGACATCAAGGGCGTTCAAGCATATTTGGACGACATCCTAATTTATGCTAAGTCATTTGAGGAACACAACGACATCCTTAAACATGTTCTAACGATTTTAAGGTCTAAGGAAATGACAGTAAGAGCTGAGAAATGTAAATTCGCAGTGCAGGAATTGGAATACTTGGGCCATACTGTATCTTGTCAAGGGATTAAACCGAAATTTTCGGTGATCAGAGCTATTGAAGATGCTAAGGCACCTAAGGATAAAGACGCTTTACGCTCTTTCTTAGGCCTAGCAGAATATTATGCAAGGTTCGTACCATGTTACGCACAAGCTGTGGAACCTTTACGAGTATTACTTAGAAAAGGTCATAGTTTCAAATGGTCTGACGATTTAGAAACAGCATTTAAGAATGTAAAAAAGTTAATTGTTTCTGCTCAAGCACTTCATGCTTTTAGAGACGACTGTATGTCACTGATAACTGTTGATGCAAGTATTTTTGGTCTTGGTGCAGTTCTAAGCCAAAGAGTGGATGGTCGGGATCTCACTGTAGCGTTCGCGTCCAGAGCACTTAAACAGTTTGAACAGCAGTACAGCACAATTGAGCGTGAAGCTCTTGCGTGCGCGTGGGCTGTTCAGAAGTTTAAGATGTACATCTGGGGCGCAAGTTTGAGTTGATAACTGACCATAAACCTTTGGTATACATATTTAACAAAATTAATACTTCCAATATGTCTGCCAGGCTAATGAGGATTGTTTCAAAGCTACAGGAATATAACTTTGTGGTGAAACACATACAAGGGGGAAGAAATTTCCGAGCGGACTGTTTGTCCAGGTTACTTATGGACAAAGATGATGAAGAAGACTCCCTATTGGAGGATATTGAGTGTGTGGCATTAGTGGACGCAGTACAAGAGTACGATTCTGTGTTGTCTGAGGGTGATTGGAAAACAGCTTGCGAGAACGATGCAATTTAAAAAAAAGTAGTTGATTATTCAACTTGTGTTTGGCCTGAACCTAGATGTCTGAGCAGTGATTTACGTGTTTTCGCTCAGGTGTCAGACGAACTATCCGTTGAAAACGGTATCGTTCGAAGGGCTGATAAGTTTGTTCCCCGGCAGGGATTCGGCCTTCTATCATTAGCAAAGCTCACATGGGACATCTGGGATCCACTAAGACCATAATGAAAATTAAACAACATTACTGGTGGCCTTCTTTGGATTCACAAGTTAAGAGCGTTATTGATAGATGCCCTGAATGTCTTCTATCAGATAAGCACTGGCGGACCTAAAAGACGCCTTTGCATCCTACTGAGTTTCCTAAAGTTCCATGGGAAAAGATTGGTTTAGATTTCTCAGGGCCTTACTCAACACTTGGTCAAGATAAGAAATATGTCATACTGGCAGTCTATTATTTTTCCAAATGGATGTACCACAGTTTCGTAGAATCCCCTGATACTGGATCAACCATTTCATTTTTAAACAAAATATTCGCATTGGAGGGTGCCCCTAAAATCATCGTGACAGATAACGGCACGCATTTTGTTTCAGAAAGGATGTGCACGTTTCTGAAAAAGTTAGACATTAAACATCTTAAGGTAGCTTTATACTCTCCCACGTCTAACGGTTTAGTCGAAAGGGGTAACAAAGTGGTGAAAGAAGGTATTCAGACCGCGTTAGCTTCAGGGTTGGATGTAGGCGAATTTATTGTACAAAAGATCTGGAGTTATAACACATCCCCTCACTGTACGACTGGGATACCTCCTTTTACATTGTTAAGGGGTAGAGAGGCTCATACTTCATTGTTTCCATCTTGGTTGAAGGACATGTCTACTGAATCAATGGTTGATTACAAAGATATTTGTAATAGAGTTCACGCCAAACAATTACGGATGAAAGAAAATTTTGATAAGAGGTGTCATTTAGATGGTGAAGATGTTTGTGTCGGCGATTGGGTACTAATCAGGAGACCTGACAAGGTCAGAAAGGGGAGTCGAAGTTTCTGACGCCTGAGCAGATATGCAAGGTTAGTAAGGGAGCTGCTTTTGTTGGAACAAAAGGATGGTGGAACAAAAGACAATTAGTTAAAGTTTCCACTGAACAGGCCAGAATATTGCAAGGGAGACAGAGAAATTTCGTGGATGGACTTGATTGGGAGCACTGGTTAGTTTCTAAGGAATCTGCTAGTTCTCGCGATCATGTTTTTCCATCTCAAGTCACAGGTGCAAGCCAGGTTGGGGGCAACATTTCCGTTCAGCCAGTCAACAGTAGGGGGAGCATTAGCTCTTCCAGGGGCCGCACTATAAACGTTCCAAAAAGATTTGACTATTTTATTAGGTATTGAACCTGTTCATTTTATCTCAATTCGTTATTTTATTTGCTTACTTTGTTTTCTTTTAAGGGGGAAGGTGATGTAGTATGTGTTTATACTGTATTCTGATGGCAATGTACATCGCGCGCTGATGGCGTCTTCCACGTGGTCAGCGCGCGATACTTGTATTATGTATTATGTGTAGTAGTGTTCGTTTGAACGCGGTCCAGGACTCTGACATGGAGCGTACGTCGGTGCAGGGTTCGGATGGCATGAGTCAGTTGCTATCCGGACAGCTGGCCGAGAGGACGCTCCGTGTGTCGGGTGGACGAATATACAATTAAACCTTTTGAACATTCAAGAAGACTTTGCTACTCATTTCACACACCCTCCTGATACTCCTAACTGCTCGACCACACTGCCACAAAGAGAGCTGTTAGTGATTATCTAATTTAGCCTCTGCTATACCTCTGGGGACCCCCTGGACTCTGTGCACACTATACCTTACTTTGGTATAGTATATACAGAGCTTGGCAGGGTATGCCCAGACGTGGGTCCCTTGCTCACTTTGCCACTGGATTCAAGCTTGCCTGGCTGATATGGGGTGTTACCCCTAAACCGGTCCGAGGATGCTTGTTTCCGGTCCAAGGAAGACCTGGCTTGGCAGTTTGGGCTGGACTTTGCATATGGCTGGGTCTGAACTGGGGAGGCGAAGTGAGATAAAGAATGATGATGGATTCAACCGAGATCTGTGACTGGGGGTGAGTGTCTGAAAAGTTTCAGCTCTCCGTCCATCATCTCCTTGTGTTTGCATAGTATATACAGAGCCAGGTTCCTAGAACATGTTTTTACCTTATTTGTTTATAAGAATGCGTCTAAGATTAGCATCTTGATACACACAGGTTACATCAGACATTCATAAGGTTATGTCAGATATTCCCATATCAGGTACGCCACAGTATAGAAGAACAGTCAAGTGACCACTTAGCAGGAGAGGTATTTTGTCCCAGATTATCATGCAAGGTACTGCCAGAAGATCTTGACAGAGACTGCCAGTCTGCTGTGATGCCACAGCCACTCGTTCTGCACTGAAAGCTGATACTGAGCCAATTCCGGGAGTAGAGAAGCTGATGCGTGTTTTCAATTAATCAGTAATTTATTTCAGGGGTGAACCCCCTTGAAAAAAACAATATAGTACAATACATAATTTAAAAGTTACCAAAAATCTAGACTTGAATAAAAAATACAATATAAATACATATCATAGAAATAAAAACTGGAAGAATGCATAAACATCATAGAGTAGATTAACAATTCACCAATTTAAATTATTTTCTCATCACTAAAAGATAATATCTATAGTCTAAGACTCCAACAACAAAATATTGATATGTTGAATACAGTACTAAGTGAGACTACAATATCAACCCAGCCTGTTTCCTAATCAACCAGACCCCTTGTAAAGACTTGCTTACAGAAAACACAACAAGAGAAGAAGTGTCAGATTGGAGGACTCCAAGCGAAGGGCCATAATGTTGAAAGCCCAGGGAGAGGCAAAGGGGGTGGATCTAATTCCTCCTTGGTGCAATGTATGCGGGGCAAAAAAATATAACACAATATTTTCTGCCCTCTGGTTATTACAAAGTGAACAGAAAATACTAGTGACATGGCAAGAATTCCACTTAAAAATATAGCTTTGTATACGTAGAATACCATAACAAAACTTCATAAAAACAATCTGGAAATAGGGTAGGGACTTAAACTCTAGGAATTTTGCTGAAAGGCATCCTAGGGCAACATTTTCATTCGGGCGGCTCTGTAGGTAATTCAAAACCTGTTTTTTATATTGTCTTTGGCAACTGATATTATAGAAGTAGGGTCAGACCAAACATTTTCCAGCTGTATTTTACTCAGCCAATGTTTTATTTGGTGGAGCCAAGGCAGGGAAATTGAAGACTCAAGTTTTAGGATTTCGAATAAGCCTACCTTGTAGGGGGTAAGCTCCTCAGTTGCCCATAGTCTAACCCAAAATAAGAGAGACTTAAGGGCAGCTAAAGCCTCAACTTTATGTAGAGCAATGTCATAAAACAACGGGAGCAAGGGGGGGTGTTCTTCGAGGTAAATTGAATAACGATTTTACAAAGCATTTTCTCTTTCAACCATGGGAGCGTTATTAGCATATCCCCATATCACTGCTAAATATAATGCATCAGATTGTGCCTTGGCTCTGTAAACCTCCAAGGCGGTGGAGGCCGAATGTGAAATTGTTCCGCTCTGGAGCTTTAACAGTGCGGCTGCCCCATATCAGAGTATTGATTTGCCTTTCTTTATTTGAGGAGCCCATGATAATCTACTGTCAATCTTAATTCCCAAATATTCAAATCTATCTGCCCTCACCAAGCGTGTAGACCCTACCGAAATGATGCCTTTTAAGGACTTGTGTGGATTAATCACCATGTACGTAGTTTTCTGTGTATTAATTTCTAGACCCTTACTATCACAAAGTGCCTGCAACTCAGACAAAAGGTTTTGAAGGCCGATGGGAGTTTTTGAAAGGAGAAGGGTATCATAAGCAGAGAAAAAGTCGGTATAGATAGCCCATTACGTTTGGGGGCAGCAGGTGAACAGCATAAGAGGTTACCAAAGGCGTAATTAATATAAAGAGAAAAAGAGTCACAGCCAGCACGCACCCCTGTGTGACCGCTCTACATATAGGTACACGTTCAGTAGCCTCCTCCTTTTCGCCCCAGCATATTTGTGCATAATGATTCTCATGTAGCCTAGCTATAAGAGTCAGCAATGGAATTGGAACATCCATTGATGTTTATGATTACACAATAGGTGCCTCGAGACTAGGTCAAAAGCTGCCCTCAAGTCTCCAAACACGATGTACAAGTGGGCTTTCATGATCTTAATGTACTTCCATTGAATAAGAGACAGTCGGAAACTTGATCACAGTGCCCACTTTGGCTCTAAAGCCCACCTGCAAAGAATATAGAATATCTTCAATCCACAGTTGATGTTTGTTGAGGATTTGCCTAGAAAATATTTTTTGCAAATTATCCAATAGACTTATTGATTTATAGTTGCTAGGAACACCTCTGTCCCCCTTTTTATAAAACGGTTATGATTACAGCACCACACCAAGTATCAGGTAACTTTGCACCATGAGTAATGGCTTTGGAAAGGAGATTAATGCAAGGAGTCCACAAGGAGAGATCATGCCAAAAAAGATCCCCAGGGATCTTATCTGAGACTGGTGTTACCCGCCTTTACAGATTCAACGGTTGCCGGAGTTGTGCAAGTGAAAACAATTGGTAATTCCTGGAAGTAATGGAGCAAAACAGGGTGTCATGATGGTCAGCTACAATATGCTCAGGGGACGAATAAAGATTTTCAGAATGGCAAACCCTAGTAAAGGGTTGGATAAAATGATCAGTCGAAAAGTTGCCCACCCAACTAACATGAGCTAATATATGCCAGAAAGATGTCATATCTCTGGTTCTTGAACCCTCGATAAGATCTGCCCAGATAGCTTTGCCTTGTTCCCGCTTGCTGTAAATATTGACATGTCTATTGGGATATAGCCAGTCTAATTGCTGATGTAATGCAAGATTTGATAGCTTGCAAAAGGACTGATTTTGCTTTACATCAACTACTCGAAAACTATGGGCTATTTTTATTATTGTTTTTTTTTTTTTCCTGCATGGGTCTTCACAATGGAAGAATCAACAATTTGCTAAAAGAATTCCCCTAATCGAGTGAATAACTCTTAATGGATGTCAATGATAGGAATATCGTGGCAGGGTAAGACTGCAAAAGGTACTAAAGCCTTATAAGAGGTCTTATAAATCTTTGTATGTGCTCCTCTATTGGCTAATGCGATAGGCAACTTAATTGCCCTGCGATTGTTAGCAATCAAAGGCTCCACTGGTGTTGGTTGACTAATTTCCATAGAGGATGGAATTAAATTGGTGCACATACTAAGTTTTAAAGAATAGTAGTCACTATTCTAAGGATTTGTGTGAAATCGATCATTTTGTCCCACAGAGCTGTGTCCAATTTGAAATAGTCAATCGTACTTTTGTACTTTCCACTCAGGAAGGTATGTGTTCTATGAATGTCGTATTTAGACTGGCCATTGCAGCCACGTAAACTGTGTGCAAATGTGAACTGGGCTAGTTGTCAAACCCCAACTGTAGTTGGATGAACGAAGAATATTCAAGCGATGGAATACCCAATGTTTCGTCGTGATCGTCAGTAATCAAGTGCATGCACTCCAGTGGCTCATAGGTGACGTTAAAGTCACCCCCTATTAAAAGAGAGGGCTTAGGATAAAGATTGGCCAAATGAGAATCTAATAGAGCAAGAGTCTGAGACTCTTATGACGGGGTAAAGGACGATTGTAGACTGAACATAAATTGATCCATGACCCATTGGCTCCTAATAAACTCAGGTCAAGGATGTCAGGATGGAGGTGCATTTTAGTGATATCTTTACCCTCACAATGAACCCCCCAGTGAGCTGTCGTGCAGCAGATCGTTGTGCACCTATAAAATAAGTTATAAAACCAGTCTCAAAGACCAGTTAGGTCAACCAAGTTTCCTGAAACATGAGGACATGACAATTTTCTACAAACTCAGACCACTCACACATTAATGAAGGACTTAGAGTTAAAAGCTCTAGATGGTAGTCATACTACATTTTTTTAATGTTGGAGAACCAGGACTTCAGCTCGGGAGAATTATTTGATGATTCAGGACCCCAAGGAGTACTTATCGAAGGTGGGTGCAGCTTAAATTGAATACTATGTGGGTAAGGGGGCATAGTGCATATCTTCAATGTTACAAGCCTCTCAGCTACGTTTGAATCCCTAAGGGTCAACTTAATCATATTGTATGTTTCCAAAGTATTAGATATATGTAGAGCACCAAGTATATCAGTGTGAACGAGGGAACAACAGTAACGTTGTGACTCAAACCAATAGATCACTTTGGGCCTGATTTAGATCTTGTAGGACTACTGTCGTTCCGCCGTGGCAGCGTTTCAAAGTACTCCATCGAGCTGACGGCGGTCCGCCCGCCATATTTTGATGTGGCATCAACAGACTGTGTTCCGCGGCGGCTGCAGTCTTCTCTGCTGGCTAACAGTACTCCATCGCTGTCTGCCCGGCTGGGTTACACCTAGACGATTTAGATGTTCCCGTTGTGCTGGCGGTGTCCTGGCGGCGGAGTCCTGACTCAGTGAGGCCATGGTGGTGTGGAGACAGGTAAGTACTATTTATCATTATCTCACTACATATTTATGTTGTGAATGTGTCAAAATGTATATTTAGGTAATGTGTAATCACCGTTTTTTTACATATAGCAATGCACACCAACAACATACACACACTATTGAGTGTACACCCACAGCACAACACCCACCACCACCAAATATATATTTTTTTTAAGTGTCAATACAAGTGTGCACATTTTACCACGATAAGTTGTAAGATATACTCTCATGCATGACACATAATCAGTTGCATGTGAGAATATTGTAAAAATACACAAGGGTGTAAAAATACACAAGGCTACATAAAATGTTAACACACGATCATAGCGAGAACGGTGACACAGAAGCCTACCTTAGATTCCTGCGACAATGGGATTGCTTAGCATTGTTGTCAAGTAGCAGCAGCACAGGAAGGACCTGGACAATAGGGTTCAAGACGGGAATGGAAGTGGGGAACCAAAAAAAGGTACGTTTTCACCTCTTTTTCTTTGATTCCGCCAACCCGAGTTTGAAGGTTTCCCCGCCACAGATGCCGCAACGGAAAGGCACATCGTAATCGGCTCGGCTGTATTCTTGGCTGGACTTCCTCTGACAGCTGCTTCTGCCTATGACGCCGTCAATGCGGGAGAAAGATTCTTGCGGAGGCGGCGGGACTCTGATGTTCTTCTTTCATTACACCAGCCAACATCTAAATACAGTGGGTGGGCAGGCGGGACAACCGTCAGAAAAGTGACAGCGGGACCAGATCCACCAAGATCTAAATCAGGCCCTTTGTTTTTTAAAGAATCAGTCTCTTCCCTCGTATGTTCACTTAATTTGGGTACATTTATTATATAAGCAGTTCCTGCCCTTCTATTCTGCTACCTTCCCAGATCTCCCCTGGTAGTATTAGGGATAGATTTAAATGGAAAGGTGATACCTGTCTTTGGGGTTGTGCCCTTAGTATTATCTCTCCCTTAGCTGTATCGCAGTTTGCATGTGGAATTGCAGGTGGAGTATCAAGCCTGTGAGTTGGAATAGAATGATGAAGCAATTTCAAGCTTGTAGTCCTACTGTTGCTAGAAAGATGAGAAAGCCCACTGCCCTCCGAGGTATGTTTGTTGGTCATTAATAGAGGATAGAGACTATTCTTGCTCAACTGCAGATGGGGGACCAAAGGAGGGAAAGGCATTGCAGCTCTGTTAGAATTTTTCTGGGAGTTGTGTTTGCCAGAACCTGTTGTAAGTATGCGACCAGTATTCATAGTGTGAAAAAAATAGTATTTTGGTTTGAGATTTTTTTTGTGCAAACTTTTTGTCTTGAATAAGTAATCACGATCTCAAGGATAAGGTTGTTTATTTCATTGAGAGTACAGTTAATGGCTGCGTGCCTAGAGGCCTAAGGGGTTCTGTTTACTCCCATTAGAAGCTCGACTGTCTTGCATTTTCCCATTATTCCTGGAGGCTACCGGCAGGGGTAAAACAACAAAAAACAGTAGACAAAATTAATCAATATTGCCCAAATGTCAGAACAGTCCTAACAGAGAGAATAAATACAGACATAATAAGTCAATAATAGCCCATCGTAAACATTACTTTTTAGGGATAAAAATCACCACGAGTCAAAACCAAGGGGGCTAGCCCAGTCTAGGCTCTTCTGGGCGAAGACGGGCCTTGGGTGCGTCCTGTGCTGCAGGAGTCCCGGTGCGTTTTTCAGTTGCTGGAGTGACAGCTTCTCCCCCATCAAGTGGTGTGGGAGTGAGGGATCCTGGGACAGTGAGTCCCTTCAGCTGCAAGAGTGTCCCCGCTGCAGGAGACCTGGTACGCTTCTCAAGTGCTGGAGCGGCAGGTCCTCCCCCTCGGGTGTCGTGGGAATGAGGGATCCTGGGACAGCGAGTCCCTTCAGCTGCAAGAGTGTCCCCGCTGCAGGAGTCCTGGGGCACTTTTCAAACACTGGGGCAGCAGCTCCTCCCTCAGGTGGCATGGAAGTGAGCGATCTGGCACTGTGAGTCCCTTCAGCTGCAAGAGTGTCCTGCGCTGTGGGAGCCCTGGTGCGCTTTTTAAGCGCTGGAGCTGTAGCTCCTCCCTAGCGTCAGATTGGCAGGGCGGGCAATCGCCCATTGCCCGAGGAGCCTAAAAAAAGACCAGCTGGTGGGCCGGTTTTTTCAGCTGTAGATAAAATCACCTTTTCGGGGAGGGCTCGGCCGCAGGTGCTTGACCTTAAAGGCTGCTGTAGCACTAGAGGTAAGATCGGAGCTCATTATAACCAGGTACAGAGAATGTGTGGTTCATTGTCTTGTACAGTAGGACAATGGGTCAAACTGAGCAGGCACAGCATGTGGTGGGTCTCCTCCTGTCCTGAGTCTCTCAGCGTGACAGTGAGGCCACTGGGAGTTGCTGTGCTCTTTTTGAGCCTCACAGCCAGAACTAATGTTACCTGGGGTTGGGGCGAAAAAGGGCTGTGCAGGGATACAGATTAGATGTGGTGGCCATCTAAAAGGCTCTACTTTTGTCTCCCGCAGCATGCTGCCATCTTGTCATCTTAAAAACTGGGAGGGGACTCCTGTTCAACACTGAATTTAAATAAAAAATAAAGCAAACAACCAAAATGAGCAAAACGAACAAAATGTTTTTGACAACACAAAACAAATGTTTTTTTAAAACATTACTGTGAAAACGTTAATTCGAAACGAAAATGACAAAGGGAAGGGAGAATAGACAAGGAAGGACAGTAACAAAATGGATTGAGCTAGGAGAGCAATGTGGAGAGAGACAAAAGGAAAAGTGAGACAGCAGAGTGGAGAAGAATGGCAAAAATATGTGAAGAGGAAAAGCAAATCAAGTGAGGAAGAAAGGAAAGGTAGAGGAGAGAGGATAAGAGTGCTAAAGGTGCAGACAGATGGAGGGAGTGAGGGGGAAGAGATTAGGGAGAAGTGATAGAAGACAGTGGAGAGAAGTGCAGAAATTGTTAAAGATAGAGAGAAAGATAAAAAGCGAAAGTGGAGAAGAGGGGGACAGGAAAGTGGCAGAGGATGTGGCATAAAAGCCAGAGCTGCTGACTATGGAACTTGGGAACTAGGTTTGAGTCTCAGCGTTGGCTCAACATCCTGCGATTCTAGGCAAATTACGTAATCTCCCCGTGCCTAAAAAAAAAATGAATGTGCCAATGTAAAGCGCGCCAATGCCTTTGGGTAGAGTTTGCACTATATAAAGCTACAATAAAAAGGTGAATGACGAAGGAAATGATGGAGAGGAGAGGAAGGCAGTAGAGGGTGTCAAACATTTCTTGGTCTATGAGAAAAAAGGAAGGATAGTTACTACCTCACATGCAGTATTCTAATTCTCTCCCTCAGTCTATGACTTTGTTTAGAGGTTGTTGGCATTCCAGTAGGTAGTGCTAAATGTAGATTACAAATCCACCAGTGGAATTTCCTTCATCAAAGGGATGGAATGGTAAAGGAAATTCCACCCGTGGATTCTCCTTTGGTTTAAACGCTGCCTCCAGGCACAGGAGGACTTTCCGTAAGCAATAAAGGGGAAACAAGAATATAACATTAGGTATAGTACAAAGAAATTCAATGTGCAGAGGTACGTGAAAGAGGCTGACAGGAGAAAAAGGGAAGGTTTACAAAGCAGAGAAATGGAATAAAATTCAAGGAGAGATACAAAATGACAGGAGAAATAAGGGCGTGGGAGATATACAAATAACTGAAGAAAGAGCCCACAGGGGAGACAGGAATGGAAGCAAGAGGGGGATTTGTAGACAGTGAGAAAGATAGGAAAAAAGAGAGGGGAAATTTGAGAGGCTGAGTGAAGCCATAGGTACAATGAGTGACATCAAGGATAGGAAAATAATACATGTGTAACAAAACTTGAGGGGGCCCCCTGCCAGGTACATGGAGGAGCCCCCGCTCCGAATTTAAGCCGGAGCTCACAGGCCAGAGTACTGTGCTGAGGGCACTGCGGGGGCCTGTGTTACGCCACTGGGAAATAAGTAGAGTATGACTATTTGACCCTGAGGCGCCCAGGGTCCCCCTACCACTGGGATCCTGCTCTAATGCCCAACACTCACTACTGCTGCTGGGAATGGGGAAGATCTGCAGACTTTGGAACTGTCCCTTCCACCCCTCCTCTCACCACTCTTGACCTGGGGGCGAGCTGGAGGATGAGGCGGACGGCGCTTCCCAGTAACTCCGTGACCGGTGCTCTCGATGGAACTTTGACGATGCCCCCTGGGCGGAAACCATAACTGTCTGTACTTACCGCGGTGCCCGAGCAACTTTGGCCGATGCCCGGTGGAGGTGTCCTATGCAGCTATAGAGGAGTTTGGCTCTGGTTCACCCCTCGGCCGTCACCTACCCAGCCGGACATCGGACATTGTTTTCCTCGTCTCCCCGTTGTGTCTTCCACCTGCATTCCTTACCCCTGTTTACCATTCCCCCTCTACCTTTCTCGCCCCTTAAGATGTGTGTACGTGCTAATAACTCATATTATTGTGTAATCGCGTGTTTTTCTACTATGTCTATACTTGGCTATGTAATTATGTAACCTGTAACTCGCTGATCCTCATGTAAAGCGCTCTGATACCTCAGGGTCTAGCCAGCGCTATATAAAACTTTGCAAATATGAGAGAAAAAGGAAGAACTAAAGAGAGGGGAAAAATGTGTTAGGGAGAATGAGAGGTGCACACAGCAAGTAAGAAAGGGGTTTAGAGACATAGAGAACGAAAGGCATTTGGAGTGAATTCCTGCAGCTTTTCCAGATTCAAATAAAGTCTCTACCCACAATACAAAAAAAAGACATCAAGCACAAAGTTGTATGCAATCCCCAAAGACATCGCTTGCAGAGAGGCTCTTGAGCGACAACCAAAAGAGGAAGACCCCCGGTCCCTTGAGAGTAAACAGAAGCCTCCAGACACGAAGGATGTGCATGATTCTCTGACTCATGGCCTGATGTAATTCAGGATGTTCAGGGATCTTTTGGGGGGGGGGGGAGCACAGACTAAGGCACCAATAGGTGACTAACACATTCAGGCACCCAAAGCAGAGAAATGTATGGGCCTGAAGAACAGGTGAGGAGACCTGTGGGTGAGTTGCAGTGGAATAATGGTGTGTCTAGTGGTGCGTCTAGTCTTGGCCAATGCTACTGACCCCTAAAGTTTAGAAAACTTAATTTATCAGAGATTTCTCCCAAAATTACTTTCGCTACTAAGCAACGTTTCATGAAAGGTCATTGTCCACAAGTGTGGGCCACTTTTTCTTTCGGTGCCCAGGCCAAATTTTGTTCCCAATTCGAACGTACTCCTCCCCGATAAGGTGGTGTGGAAATGAGGGATCCTGGTACAGTGAGTCCCTTCAGCTGCAAGAGTGATGCGTGTTTTCTTTTTGAGGGAACACTCTCTCCCGGCTACTGATAACTACAGCCTCTGGCTGTAAAAAGGTACACAGTACTTTGATTCTCTCTAAGAAATTCTAGATGCAAGTTACACTATTCCATGCTCTCATAGTATAGTGCATAGAAGCAGGTTTGAGGGTGTTAGGCTGCTAGATGATATTTCCACTATGGTAGAAATGCTCATAATGTTTGCAACATGTTTTAGTGCTGTTTTAATAATATACTGTATGGTTATTTGAATGTGCTAAGCAACAGAATAAGTCTGTTGAAATAAACACTTTTAAGCATACAGTATATTTTCTTAGTGCAGTACTTGTGTGTGATATTATAAAGAATTAAACGTGGCTTTCAAATTACCACTGTATCCCTGAATCCCTGTTCAGAGACTGTTGGTAACCTAGAAAGTGTTGAGGCCACTCACCTGAAATACAGGCTTTCTGCAGGGAAGATGAAAGGCCCCCGATCTCCTTAGAAACTTCTCGACATTACTGTATGTTCAAGGGAGTCTCGACAGGTGTCCCATAAGGGAAAGGGGCTTGTATGAGAGAAAAAGACACTGTTACATCTCGCCGCCTGGTCCACCCTGGCACACGTTTTTTTTGGGAGTGCAAAGAAACAGCATCCTTCTAAACGAGTGTTACTCTAAACCCCTTGGCTAACAGGTTGTCTAGGTACTCTCGTAGGTAACGATTTTCTTGCTCGGAAAGAGCATACACTCTACTGCATGGTAAGGTTGCACCTGAATCAAGTCTATGTAACAGTCATAGGACGTATGGGGTAGTAACTGTGTGGCCTTTTGTTCACAAAAAACGTCATGAAAGTCTCAACAGGGCTCCTGTATGACTGGTCCTCCAGAGACCGCTGTTACATGTGTGGATGCGCAGTTCAAAGGTACGACAAGATGTGGTACCTCTTGGTAACAGGAATGCCAACAATACTTACAGTAAGAGTCACTTTCCTGAATACCTAATCAATTAAGTCAAATTGTATTTGCTCTGTATGCCCATAGGCGCATACCGTGGTTAAGGATGAGGTCTGGTATACAATGAGTACTGACGACAACTCAGAAACATCCATGGCTCTAACAGGCTCAGGGGTGTCCTTCCTAACGGTTGTAATCCCAAGTGTGTTGGCCAGACCCAGATCTAAAATATTTTCCGTAGCCCCGGAATCCAAAAGTAAGGGAATGACCTTGCGCGCCTTGCGCTCTCTATGAGCGTAAGGTGTCTAGGTACAGCACTAGTGGTATTTGCCAGGTAGTGTGAGACCACCTGTTCTGTAGTGCTCGACAAAGCAGTCTCTTCATCGAGTGTGGAATTTTTTGTGCCTGGTCAATGTCGGTAGGATCTGCCGCTTCCACTACTTCTGTCACCTCCTTGGGATTACTAGGTTTACTTGTGCTCTCCCGGGCAAAATGTCCTGACTTGCCACAGTACAGACCTAGCTTTAACCTCCGTCTGTGATCTTTCTCATCCTTGGACAGGGGCCCTCTAACGCTGCCAATTTGCATAGGTTCAGTGGTGTCGTGAGCAGCAGTGGAAGGTTCCTTCTTCTCTGTTTTAACTACGACTACACGAGTGTCACCCTGAGATCTTTCGCCTTTCCATTCATCCAGGCGTTTGCCTAACTTGATGACTAGGTTGATAAAGTCTGAGCAATCAGTAGGGGTCTCCACAATTTGGGCTAATATGTCCTTGAGGTCATCTTAAAGTCCTCGATACAGGAGAGACGTTTGTTTCTCTTCTGGTCTGTCTGCTTCAGCGATTAACTGATTGAAAGAGGTAATATAGTGCAGCAAGTCCTTATTCCCTTGACGCAAATCCAGCAATTTATTGTCACTGGCCTTCACGAACAGATGTTTGGTGAACAATCTTTGCTTGGATTCGTTGAAGTGGTCAAAATTATATAGAAGCGGGTCGTTCCGCTCAACCAGTGGGATGGACCACGTAGCTGCATTTCTCTCTAAACAGGAAATAACAAAGGCCACTTTGGCAGCGGCGTTTGGGAATTCCGCAGGACAATATAATAATTTCAGTTGATACTGGTTCATAAATGTATTATATTTGGCGCTGTCTCCAAAGAACTGCTCTGGGGGGAACAAGCGTGGGCGTGGTCACTGTTAAATTCAAAGGCTGCAAAACCGGAGTTGTGGCTGGGAAATAAAAGTGTGGTGGTTGCATAATCAGTGTCTTTGCTTTGGGTTTATTGGTCTTGGTAGTTCCGTACCAAAGGTTACCTCGGGGTTTGTATTTCTGCAGTTCTTTATGCAACTCTTGGTTTTCCTGTTTTAGGGATAATACTTCTTGTTGCATGCTCGCTGAGGCCCTAGTTAAGTGGAGGAAGGCTGGAGTTTGAACTGTGTGTAGGGCCTAGGGCAAGCCTTCAAATGTGCTTGTGATGGAAGGATCCATTGCCCAGGCAGGACTTAGTTTTTGTTGCTTGGCTTTATGTCGGGGCAACTCACCTGAAATGCAGGCTTTCTGCAGGGTCACTGAAAGCCCCCTCGCCCCCCCGACCTCCTGAGACACCTCTCAACACTACTGTATGTTCAGGTGAGTCTTAACAGGTGTCCCAAATGGGAAGTGGGTTTGGAAGAGAGAAAAAGACACTGCTATGTCTTGCCGCCTGGTCCAGCTGGGCACCCGGGTTTTTCGGGAGTGCAAAGACACAGCGTCCCTCTAAACGAGTGTTACTCTAATAGTGAACAAGATACACAGATTAGTAACACCTTATACATATGACAAGCACTTGAATAACATTGGAAGGAATTACAGCATCACATGGTGTCAATCACCTTACAGATGTGTGGGGTGCTTTATTAGTTATTTTCTGCTCTTCCAGAGCAGGCTACAATGTTATTTAATAGGGTCGCACTATGGTTTAATCTCCACAGAAAGGGCAAAGAATAAATGATTAATAGATTAAATTTAAGCACCAAACACTTTGTACACGCAACTCACAATGTCATAGCACATAAAGGAATAATACAAAGTACTAAACAAATAAACAACTGTGGCCTCTTAATATAGTTTAAGTCCTATGCACGATGAGTTTCCATGACTATGTGATAGCACATAAAAGAATAAACACAAAGAACTAAATAAACAGTAACTGTGGCCTCTGAATATAGTCTAAGTTCTTCAGCAAAATGATTCTCAATGCAAATGCGCGGGTTAAGTAGGTTAGTCTGCAAAACATTGCCTTGTGTTTAATTTTCAGGACACTGCCAAGAGCACACGAAGTGCGCAATTAGTTCGACTTAGCTCTAGTTTTCTTTCTGCTTCCTCCTTGACTGCTGCCGCTAAAGGAGTTCCCGTGGAAAAGCACGCCGGCTCCAAAATGCTGTCACTTTCCCATGGAGAAGCACGCAGGCTCTGAGATGCTAGAACAGGCCAGGCCGATGTCTCCAGCCCGTGCAGAGAGCACGCGGTCCGCTCTGGAGTAAACAAAGTCAAAGGAGGGCATTTGCTGAGGTGTTGCCTTTTATGCTCTTTGGATCTAAACGTGGCCGCCGCCCGATCACATGACTCATGCCGTAGCATGTGTAATGGTGCCCGCCAGCAGACTCGCACTGCCAAAGGAGGCATGATTTGAAGGGCAACAATGTTGCTTCATAATATTCTTCACAACCCAAAACACCACTGAAGAGCTGCGGTGCCCTGGGGCCTTTAACATATACAATGGTCAGCGTTTTCGTGCTACTTACACATCAGTCATAGAATACCTGTGCGCATACATAAACAAGCATTTGCAATGCAATAGGTCTCGCATTATTAAAGTTTGAGCTATTGGTGTTGCATTATTTAGCAATGCCAATAGCTCAAACTTTAATAATGCGAGACCTATTGCATTGCAAATGCTTGTTGTATCGTGTCAACGTGAATTAGCAAGACAAACCAAACGCTAGCCATGTGTGTTTTGCAAGATTAAAGACAATTTAAAATGATGGACGAAAAAGCACCAACTAATGTGGAAAATTACCATAAGTGAGAAAAGAGTCCTGCAAACGGAGTTCCCCTGCTGAGCCCCTGAAAAAACAGCGCAAAGAAAACCGTTTTGAAACGTGAACCGATAGGCAAGAGTCGAAGAGGAAATTTCCTAACATGTTATTTGATGGACATCAATTATGGCTGTGCTTACTTAGCTGATAAAAGGCAGAATAGGGCTGTTCTTCTGGTGTTCTGGGGCAGGCCAGTTCAACGCGCTGTTGGCGGAAAAAATAACACAAGGCCGCGGGGATTGGAGGAGGGAGGGCGGACGGCAGAAAGCGAATCCCCCGAGCTTCAGCGAACAGCGCCCATCGCAGTGGTGGTTTCCCGTCCTTTTACCAAAAGAAGCATGAGCGGATCCTCTTTGGACTTGGCGATGGAATAAAGATGTCTTGTGCGTGCATACATGCATCACGAGCGCATTCAATAAACGCCACATCATTAGCTGGACGGGAATAGAGCTCCAATGGGCGATGACGCAATCATAAATGCACCCAGCCCACCGTCAGTGCTGGGAGACAGCCGGAGGTGGCTTATCGGGTGGCTTCTGAGGAGACGGAAGTTTCGAATAACAGGTGATTTTGAGAATTTCTTAAAATGTAGGAATGGTGGAAACAGGAAGCTCATGAAACAGCAGTATGAACTTTTGCAGAAAGTGGATTTTTCATCATATAGGGCCATTCTTTGCCCCGACTCTCTATTATCTTCATAATTAAAGTTTAATCATTTTGAAAAGAGGGCAGATCAATATCGCAATTGAGAGAGTAACACTTTGCTCCTGTATGCGCTCTGTTCAACCAGTGCGATAACATTCATTTATAGGAAATAAATCTATATGTTCTTTCTTACACTATGAGCCAAGTAGATTTTTTTCTTTTCTAGTGGGCACCCAAGGAGGGATTTCTTACCTCTTGGGAGAAGTGTTATTTTGGCATCACCCCACTGTTCACCCTTGGCAGTGATATCACAACTGATGTGGTGGCCAGGAATCCCCTTATCCGCCCTTCTGTGTGTGTCCTAGGCTGTAATAAAGAACGCTTTGCCATCAGCCCACCCCAACCTTGTGCTTGTGTAATGCAGTTTACGATGAAGAGAAGCGGGGATGGGTTTAGAACCCTGTCCTGTTTAATGCAGGAGCCTCTGCTGACTTCCCTGACACCTCATGTGGTCTTGAATGCTTGTATGCAGGCTGGTAAAGACAGTGTATGAGCTTCAAACCCAACGACTGAGGCAGATGGCAGGGACTGGAAATTATTTCGAAGGCTATGTGGTGAAAGCTACTTGGAACAAGCGGCAGTGAAAGCGATCGCGAAAGCAATCGCTATTGTAAAAAAAAAAAAAACACGCCCGCGAGTGGTGCGCATGCGCGCGCCACAGCGAAACATGTGGTTTCAATTATCGCGCCCTTGTCTGGGCACGATAACTGAAACCACATGGCCTTTGGTGCGCGTAATAGACACCAATAGGCCATGGGCGGAGCAATGCGCCCGCCTTTGGCCTATTGCATGCTCTCTTGGTAAAAAAGACGCACGAAAAGGCCAATGGGGTAGCACAAAAGGAATCGCACACGCCCGAGCGTGTGCGATTCCTAGGTCAGTGCTGAATCCCCGTTTTTCAGCTACTAAATGTCTCGGGCTACGCAGTGCAACGCTAGGCGCGAGACCTAAAAACAATCCAAGAGAACACTAGACATTATATAAACAGGGGAGGGACGCCACAATAGCTATATGATTAATAGGCAACTCCTGTGGGTGCTGCCAGATGACACAAGGCACTGCACATGGTTCCTGACAGAAAGCACAGACACCACATCACCTATGTATTAAGTGGGGTTGTGTGGGGCTACAACAACCTGTTTTTTTACATTCAGTCGCTGGTGATTTGAGATAAGTTCACTCATGACACCCGTGGGTGTGAAAGCAAACCTTGTAGAACTAAACCAGAGTCTTAGTTTATGCAACAAAATGAACATAAGTTATATAATTATTGGTAGCAAATAATCGGTCATAAAAGAGACGAAATTTAAACAGTCATGCTCTGACCTAACGATAACCACTTAAAATTGAATATTATTAAATTTAACATTGAAATAAGATGCTCTGTATAAAGAAAGGGAGGGATATGGACTTACCTAACCGATCACCATGTGTGCAAGCTTGAATGCAAATGCTATATTGTAAACAGACTCCATTAAATATCTTGGATTTGAGCTTGCACGTGCTTGCCGGTCTTGAATCTAACAATATTGGATGAGTGTTGGGGGAAGTGGGAGTGAACATGTTGTTTAAAACCAAGTAATATATAAGGTGTTTCACGGTGAAAGTGAATATAACAGTGATCTATAATGTTTTAGGCAATCACTGTTTGAACTGCTTATCATGGTGAATGTATAATACATTTGAATATCGTGTGTGGAGGGGTGTTTGCCATATTTATTGGATTTAGAGTAATAAGAAATGTATAAAGTGAATAGAAAAACGGGAAGTGTAAAATGTGGCTGTATTAGTCGAAAGGAAAAAGAGAATAAGCAATTGTGTCAAGGATGTATTTGCAATATAAAGAATATTGGAAATACAATGACTGAACAGATGTGACGTATGATTATTGAATAACACATTTTAGAACCAGTTACCATAGCCGGTATGTACAACATGATTTGATAAAGACAGGCCCACTGGAATTATGCATCAGGTTAGAGCCAAATTCTGTGGAAGGGTTGACTAAATTATGTGACCAGAAAAGACAATTATGTGGTGTAATGCTGCACGTTTTGTGTAGTACTACTTCATTATTTTGTTATTTTAATCTATGTTAACATGGTCTGGCAAATGTTTCGCCTCATTAGTACCAGTTTAAGACCCAGCAGAAACCAATTGAAAGTCGTCCAGTCAACCTATGTGAAGGGCCTTCCATTGTGCAGCTGCATGTATTGCCACAATTTTAATAATTTTTGATCCGTTTGAGCTAGTGCAACTTTTTTGTTAATATCTGAAAATTATACAGAAGATGATGAATGACAGTTGCTTGTGAGGTTTCAGAAGACAGTCAAAGTAAATGGTCCCTGGCTAAGACTTAGTGAGAGTGGAGTAATGAAAATCAAGTCCCTACCTCCTAAACCATTGGCCAAGCTCCTTCAAACAAACCTCGCACACTCTGCTCCTCCATGAGTCTTCATGTGTACCCTTGGAGGCATTCTAGGAAGGTATCACATGGGTGGAGGCATAGCAGCAGACCATCATGCAAGTCCTTGAGAATGCATTGAGAATGATAAAAGGTCTGCCCATGGATTTACGTTATGCCCAGGCTTTTGGCCATCGGGGAAATTGCCTGCTTTTTGTCTTCCTGGACTGCTGCCATGCATTTCCCCGCCTGTCCGTTTACAACCTATCTGCAGTTTTTGGCGGTCCGTCATCATTCATTACCACTGCTGCTTGATCTTATCGTCTGTGTACAGGAAATCAGAAGTAATCTAGCAAGACCTGCCTACCTACATGCCTGTGCTTGAGGAAGTGGTCATGTTCATCCTCACTTTGGACCTGGAGAATGGACAAGTACTTGTGCCACCAACCCAAAACAGCGAGGTGGAAACTGTGTATGGGGTGGGTGACTGACATTTATTTTCCTTTGGACTTGTTAGATTTGGGGGTCTCTAGTTGGCAGAGGTAGGTACCTTTGACCAACTAGGGACCCTTGCGTCTAGTCAGGGTAAGGGTGTACACTCCTGAAATAACCCCTGCTCACCCCCTTGGTAGCTTGGCACGAGCAGACAGGCTTAGTTCAGAGGCAGTGTGTAAAGCATTTGTGAACACATACAGTAATTCAGTGACAACACTACAAATGGACACCACACAGGTTGTATTATAAAAATAAGTATCTTTTATATAGATTTACCACAAGACCATAAACGACAAAAATAATCCACAATACTGTACTTTAAAGATGGTAGAATTAGCTTGAGTCTTTTAAAATGGAAATGCGACACTTTGAGTCCAATGTACCTTAAGATGCGTAACGCAAGGCAACGAAAGTGTTGCAGGGAAGGTGATGCGGTAGTCCCTTACACGCAAGGACGGTGATGCGTTGAAGATCTGGTGCAAAGAAACAAAAGTGGCGTCTTCTTGATGTTGCGACAACAAAGGGGTGATGCGTGCACGCCCGACGGCCGTGCGGCGATTTCGATGAATCTTTGGAGCCGCGACAGGCCCTGCGACACGCTTCCCTGGCGATGCGACGGCGTCTGATGCGAGGTCGAGGATCTTCTCCTGGGATGCGGGGCGCCTCGTGTTGCGATGCGTCGGCGTCTGATGCGAGGTCGATGCTCTGCCACGGGGATGCGACGGCATCTGCTGCGACGGCGACACTTTTCTCCGGTGCTGCGAGGCGCTTCGAAGGATGCGAGGGTGTTAGCTGCGCGCTTCTTCGGGGATGCGCCGGCGTCTGCTGCGACGTCGACACTCTTCTCCGGCGATGCGAGAAGCAGCGGCTGCGGCGACACGCTTCTTCGTCTTGAGTCGCGCTTCCAGCTCCCGGCGACACGCAAGTGTGTCAGAAGGTCCAAATTCCCAGCAAGGGAATACAGGGGAGCTGGGGGGTGAAGTCTGTTGTCCCTGAGACTTCAGCAGGAGGCAAGCTCTGAAATCAAGCCCTTGGAGATCCTTCACAAGTTGATGAAAGCACACACAAAGTTCCCTTCTCCTTTCTTTGGCAGTCAGGCAACCACTGCAGGCAGATCCCTCTAGCTTAGGGATAGTCTTCTCCTCAGTTTCTTCTTGGTTCCGCTCCTCAGCAAAGGTTTCTTCTTGTTTCCCAAAAGTGATCTAATTTCCTAGGGGTCTGGGTCCCCTTTTTATACGCCTTTTCTCTTTGTTCTCTGAAGGCAGAGAAGCCTTTGCCTAGTCCAAAACCAGTTCTGGTCAGTCCTGGAGCACTTTGTTTATATGACTCCTTCTTTCCTTTCAGAATTTGGGGCAGGGTGCTCAGCCGCCCAGCAGGAGGTGGAGCCAGCATTGTGGAAGGCAGGCACAGCCCTATTCAGACCCAGGTGCAACTCCTCCCTCCACTCTGGATGCAGATCTCTCTATTCAGCCCTGTGCTGACTCACCCTGTCTCCTGGAGCCACCCCCAGCCCCTGTCACTCAAACTCCAGACAAGGAATACACAACCTAGCAGAGGCAGGCTTGGAAGGTTAGGCAAGAAAATACCTACTTTCTAAAAGTGGTATTTTCAAACACAGAATGTTAAAACCAACTTCACTAAAAGATGTATTTTATCATTCTGAGTTCAGGCATACTAAATTCGTTTTTCTACCATGTTCCCTGGGTCAGTTAGGATTATAAGCTGTAATAATCAAACTGCCCATTCTGGCCTATGGGGAGCAGGTAGCCTTGCAATAGTGAAAAACGAAAATGGCTGTAATTCACTATTAGGACATGCCACACACACCAGGGCATGTCCTACCTTATACTTACAATGCACCCTGCCCTTGGGCCTACCATAGGGGTGTCTGATATGAAGAAAGGGGAAGGTTTAGGGACTGGTAAGTGGGTGCACTCACCAAGTCGACATGGCAGCACTAGGCTGCACACAGGCCCTGCAATGGCAGGCCTGAGACACACTTTACAAGCTGCTTCTGTGAGTGGCACAACCAGTGCTGCAAGCCCACCAGCAGCATTGGATTTACCAGCCCTAGGCACACTCGGTGCA
Organism: Calotriton arnoldi; assembly: GCA_963921515.1. Lineage (NCBI taxonomy): Eukaryota > Metazoa > Chordata > Amphibia > Caudata > Salamandridae > Calotriton > Calotriton arnoldi. The sequence continues at coordinate 180,005 of CAWUFW010017698.1, read as the reverse complement.
CTGTACTAGGGACTGACAAGTAAACCAATCATCCAATCATGGAGTCACTAATACATAACATAATTTATCATAGAGAGCATATGCACTTTAGCACTGATCAGCAGTGGTAAAGTGCCCAGAGTCATAAAACAGCCAACAACAGGTCAGAAAAAGTACAGGAGGAAGGCAAAAAGTTCAGGGATGACCCTGCAAAAAGGGCCAAGTCCATCAGGACTCATTTGACTTTTCTTGCACTATACCTTAATTTAGAACTTCTCTGCTTTTGACTTAGGTTTTCAACATTATCTTCTTGGATAGTGCAAATAGGCTTTCCCTTGATGTTCTAATCACAAATATTTCGTTTCCATTCTCTACATTAATTTGTCTGACCACCACCCCTTCTTCCAAATTATTTTGTTTCCTTAGTTGATCTCAGGAATAATTTTGTCTGCCTACACCCCCCCCCGGACATTTCAACTAGTTCCAACATCCCACCTCGATCATTGGATTACCTGCCACTTAACTGCTTTTGTTTATATTACAATATTTATGTTACGACATCATACTTGATGGGGTGGTGGGTCAGGGGTTCCCTGCAATTGCTTGAAGCCCAACTATGTCCCAGGGGCATGACAAGTATGTACTGGATCCATTTCAGTTAAGCATGAATGGGATGCAGGCCGTCATGCCACTTGGTCTTGTCCTGCCTTACCATCTAAAGATGTTTCGTCTGAAATATATCCTTTAGTGTGTGGTGGACACTCTATCTGCCATTTGTTTGTGTTCCTTAATTGCTCAGCTTTTGCCCCACTGGTGGGTGTCTCTGTTCCCCAGGTGGGTGTTGATAGATCCATACTGCATGGGGCCTTGCTTCTCAAAAAATTAAACTCCTCTATCCAGAGGGAAGGCCATACCTGAGTAAACACCCCTACACCCTCACCCCCCAATCATGTGCTGCTATATTATTTAATGTAAACAACAATGGGCAAACCAATAGACCCTTGACGGCTTGGGCAATATAGTATGGTTGAGTAAGTGTGCCTACAAGGGATTTATTTAATATAAGCTTTTGTAAGTAAATTTATTATTCCAAGTTCGAGGCAAGTTTTAAAATGTATTGCTTGCAAAATGAATTCTTCAAAAATATTATAATCTCAATGATTGATGCATGAATTAAACGAAAAAACAGAAAACAAATTAATCATTCACTTTGAAATATAAAGATATATCAAAAACACGGGTGTATAGGTTCGAATAATGGAGTTTATCTCATATCAAAATAACATACAAGGGTACAAAATCATCTTATATACAATGCAGCCGGAAGTTCTAGTTATATATACATTTCAGATATTTCTCAGTTGCAATTGTGGACACCTTATTCAAAAAATATATACAAGGCAGGCAGACTGATTAGTTTATACAAATCAAAAGTGGCCTGAGTTATCGTTTGTACAGAAAATAGGTGTCGTGGTCGTTTGTACCGAAAATAGGTGTCGTGGTCCACGACACCTATTTTCTGTACAAACGATAACTCAGGCCACTTTTGATTTGTATAAACTAATCAGTCTGCCTGCCTTGTATATATTTTTTGAATAAGGTGTCCACAATTGCAACTGAGAAATATCTGAAATGTACATATAACTAGAACTTCCGGCTGCATTGTATATAAGATGATTTTGTACCCTTGTATGTTATTTTGATATGAGATAAACTCCATTATTCGAACCTATACACCCGCGTTTTTGATATATCTTTATATTTCAAAGTGAATGATTAATTTGTTTTCTGTTTTTTTGTTTAATTCATGCATCAATCATTGAGATTATAATATTTTTGAAGAATTCATTTTGCAAGCAATACATTTTAAAACTTGCCTCGAACTTGGAATAATAAATTTACTTACAAAAGCTTATATTAAATAAATCCCTTGTAGGCACACTTACTCAACTATGCTATATTATTTAGCCACTGTGTTGTTGACAACATTACGGCACCTGGGAGGTTGCAGCTTGGAGCATGTCAGATTTCGCACAGATCCTTCTTCTTTCCAGAAGGCAAATATAAAAAAAAGTGTATTTCAACTCTCATAGGAAACTCTGCTGCAGCAGAAATTAGTGAATGGAGTCCTACTAAACTTCTCATGAAACTAAAACTTTACTTCAAGGACTGATTTTGTTTGGTGTAAATTCATTCAATAGTCTTTGATGAATTTGCACCACAAGAAGGTGTTGTGCCAGCTTGGAAAAGATAATCTGAGAAACACTTTTGTATATCTTTACTACACTTTGCTGATCCTTCAAGGTTTTAGATCCTCTAATTCCCTGTGGGTAGTGCAATTGATAAATTAAATTCATTTGGAAGAGGAAGCCCTTTTTCCCCTTCCTTCAATGTGGGAACCATTGACTTGAGGTTTCAAGAATCTAGGCCAATTGATTTAACGACAGTGATTACAATATGCCAGGCAGTGAAACCTGCACCATAAAAAAAGAATGGGTATAAGGGGCTAGGGCAGAATCCAATGTCCCCCACTAAAACATGTGGGTGTCCCCAGAGGGCAGATACTGCTGCTAAAAGTAGAAAAGGTCCAATTTTTCTTGCCTAATTCTGCAATTTAATTTCATGTCTGCAGATCTGCGAATTCGCAGATCGAAGTGCAGACCTTTTGAAATATTCAGTATTATTACAGAAGATTTAATAATTCAAATAATGCTTCTTCGTCCGCGTTTAAGTTAGCATAACTAGGCCCAAAGTGGACATAACTAAGCCTCAGAATGCCTGTACAGGCATGCACTTTTGCTATTATAAAAATAAATGCTGTCTTATTCTTCACATTTAAAGTCCTTCTGGAGTTCTTTTCTGTTTTACAGAAAACATTTGAAATGGGATTCATTTTATAGTTCAGCTTCTCATATTGTAGCTAACTTGTGTTTCAAAGGAAACCATGCTGGAGATGTTCTCGTAACGTTGCAATAATCAGGGCTGTTGCTTCCTGCACCCAAACCTGTTTGTTTATTCATTTTAAATGGTTTATTGTTCTGTCTTGCAGTCACTTCCCTTGTACTTAAGCTAAAGGAGCTTTTTTATTTGATATTTTGGGGTTTCTCTAGAATAGCCTGTTTTATCTGACCCAATTTCTGCAATGGTGATTGCTTTATGTTATGTAACTTTATGATTTCAGCCCTGTGGTGCCACTTCACACCATACTGAAAGTGTGGTATCTTACTCTTCTGAACATATAAAATGTACCTTTTCTAGGATGTCTGCCAGACCTCTTGCTCTCATCTTAGAAGCCAGGTTCTATAACAGTCTGTTATTTGATTTATGCTCTAAGCTTTTTGCCTATTCCCCAGAGTCAGACTTTTTTTTAGAAACTCTTGGTGACTTTGTACTTTGTATTTTACAGACCTTATTCCCACTTTTAAGGAGGCTCTATGATAGTCTGTTTATTTGATTTAGACCTTGACTCTGCCTTGCTTTCATACTGGATGTTGTTTATGGTGATAGATGTGTCAAGTATTTTTCATTATTTCTTTTCCTGAGAATAGTCAATATCTTTCCGCATTCAGATTCCATATTAGAATTCTGGTTTGGTTTAGGATACACCAATGCCATACGGAAAGTCCTTCAATTTTCTCCCAAATCCTGAACAAATATCTGGAAAGTCCAAATCTGCCCTGTGACTCAGTGCTAGTTCAGTACATTGATGACCTGTTAGTCAAAGCTAAAATGATAGAGGGTTGTATACTTGACGCAATATCCCTGTTAAGCCGTCTGGCCATAAATGGGCAAAAAGTGTCTCCTGCGAAATTACAGTATTGTCAGAAGGAAGTGATTTGTTTCGGATACCAAATTGAGAAGGGAGTAATAAAAGTGTCCAAAGAATAAAAATTTGCCATCCTAAAATGAACGCACCAACAAAACAGAGAGAAGTAAGGATTTTTTTTAGGGATGGTTGTCTACTGTCTACAGTGGTTTCCAAACTTTTCCCTGATTGCCAAGCGTTTATAGAGGCTGAATCAAATTGATGTGAGGGACCCGGTGCCTTGAAACAATGAATGTATGAAAGCTTTCCTAGAGCTCAGACACAGGTTGTGTAACGCCCCTGCTCTAGGAATGCCAAATTACAAGAAAATGTTTTATTTATTCTGCCATGAAAGAGAAGGTTATGCATTTTCAGTCCTCCACTAGAATGTTTCAGCTACTTCTTTGGCAATTATACAAAGTGAAACAAGTGTGATGGGACACACACTTATTGTACTGGTTCCACATTCAATTGTGACATTGCTATCTCACATGTATTCAGCACCTTACAAACAGTTTCTTGACTAAATCTGAGCAGATTATTTTTGCAACAGGGAATCTTTCAATTAAACATTACAATACGCTGAATCCTGCAATAATTCTGCCACTGCCAAGGGAGGAAGCTGATAAAGAAATTGATGCGAATTACCATGATTGTATTGATGTGACATAATTGTGCACCATAACCAAGGCGGGAATATTCATAATGTCCCACTCTACTCAATTGAATTAATTTTATTTGTGGATGGTTCTTGTCTGAGAGACCATTATGGAACTCTTTGAGCAGCATATGTGTTTGCACATTGAAATTTATTGTGGGAGCTTCATGCTTGTATGATAGAAGTTCAGCATAAGTGGCAAAATTAATTGTAGTGACAAGAGCATGCTGCGTAGCTAATGGATTGAGTGTTACATTCTATACAGGTAGCCAATACTGTTTTGGAGTGGTCAACGATTTTGGCAATTATGGTCATAAAGAGCTTTCCTAACATCCACTGGCAGCCCCTCAGGAATTGGGCCACAAATTCTGGATTTATTAGAGGCATTGCCGTTTCCAAAGAAGATTGCTGTTGTAAAATGTACTGCACACAAGAGTGGAGATGATATGATTTCAGTAAGAAATAATTTCGCAGGCGAAGTAGCAAAGTACTTTGCTTTTGTGCTTGGTAGATTGAGACCAAATGAAAAATCAGAATATGATAAGAATTTCTTGTCTGTCAGCTCATTCACTCAAGCAGTTATGGGGACTGCAAAATGATGTGCCAGAGGATGAAAAGAAAAGATGAGAAAACGCAGGATGTTCAAAAGATAAAAACAAGGTCTGTTTTTCATGAGATAGCAGGGCCGTACTACCTGATTCCATGTTGTTGCAGATGGCAAGATTTCTTCATTGGCCTAAACATGTGGTACGTGACTGTATGTTATCAACTTTTACGAGATTTTAAGTTAATTCACTATTCAGAAGAAACATTATGTTAAAGGTGTGTTACCTGCCAGCCAATTAATATTGGAAAGGAAGCAAACACATTTATGAGTCATATAGGGAAGTCAGAAGATTACAAATATATTTTGTTGAAATGGCCTAATTAATTGTCTGAGGCATATATTGGTGGTTGTCTGTCAGTTCAGCAGGTGGGTCGAGGCATACCCAAACAGGAGATGTGATGCTGTCTCTGTGCCCAAGATTTTATTGAGGAAGTTAATCCCTAGATTTGGTTTACCAACTTCTTTGGAATCAGATAGGGGAATTCATTTCAAGAATGAAGTAATAAGATCCTTTGCTTGGCACTGAAAGTGGAGCTAAAAGTTTGTTATGTATATCATACAAAAGCATTAGGAATCGTACAGGGGGCCTACAGTAACCTGAAAGCAAAGGTAGCAAAAGTATGTGCATCGACGAGGTTAAAATGGCCAGATGTCCTACCCTTAGTTTTGTTAAGTTTGAGGAGCTCACCCAACAAGACTACAGGCTTAGCTCCTCCTGAGGACCTATTGGGCCAAGCTATGATAATTCCTGGTATTCCTTCAGCTGCACTTGTGAAAATTACTGATGATATGGTTCTGTCTTACTGCAAGAGTTTGGCTGATCTGGTGCTCTCTATCTCATCATTAGGTGAATCTTGCCACACCTTTAGCAAATGAACAACCCTGCCACGACCTAGAACCTGGGACTGGGTAGTGGTGAAGAAACATGTAAGGAAACATTGTTAGAAACTGCATCGGAAAGGCCTTTATCAAGGGAGCTTGGTGAGGAAAGCTGCTGTGAAGTGTGGAGGTCTGCTACATTGGATCCACACATCTCACACAAAGAGCATGAAGACTACAGATGAAGAAGTGGGGACACAAACTGCTAAATCACAGAGGCAAACTTGAGTTCACTATGTGGATCCAGTGAGGGGAGAAGAACAAAGAGAACAAACAGTTCAAGCACAAGAAGAACAAGAATAACAACAAAAAACAGAACAACAAGAAAATCAGACTTCAAAAACTCGAACTCTGACATCCCCAAGAGCAACTCAAGGTGTTCAGTTGCAAGTTGTGTGAATCATGAAACAAATGAAGATGAAAATGAGCTAAGTGGAACAAATCTGTCTGAAGATGGAAGCATGTATTGAGCTGATTGGCCTGAAGCTGTGACAGAAGGAAAAAGAGCTTTGCAAAGCACTGACAGTTTGAAGAAACATTTAGAAATATGTCTTGAAACAGTAACAGATCTGAATGACTGAGATCCTGAAAGGCCCGAGATCAGGAGGTCAGCAAGAGTGCTAAACAAGAAGTACTCAGCTCCTGAATGGCCATATTTGGCAAAGATTGAACCAGAAGAGAGATATTGACCTGAGAGACTATCAATTTCTGTTGGAGGGACCTCCATGAATAGACATGAACTGAGAACAATGATGATCAGCATTGAATAATATACTGATGGAGTAATGGAACTGAATTTTTGAATTTGAGAAGAAAATTGTGATTTTTAATTTTTCATAGTGTAAGTAAATAACTTGGATTAGACATTGAGTCAGAGATTTTTGTATGTGCTCGTGTTTTTTATTAGTAAATGCTACTTTGAAGAAGATTAATTTTGTACCCGTGGTATCCAGTTAAATACTGAACCTGTGCTTTCCTTAGCTACTTGCAACAAATTGTGCTTTCTTCTAAAAATAGTTTTCTGATGGATACTTCTACCTGCAGATTACTCACCCGCAGAATAATCCCAAGCACCGGACAGAATCTGTAAACTTCAATGCTCTCACGTGGCTGGTAGAAGACGCTGGCTCTGGAATTACATCAGAAGTGATGTCAGGTGACTTCACCGAAGCCACATAGCTCCCTCCCCAGCATAATGACATCAGTTCACGTTTTTTTGTGCCTTCAATGCCTATCCTGAGCTTGCTCTCTACAAAGAGTTGTGAGTTTTCCTCACAAAAAATTTGTTCACAAAAAGTGCAGTGCCATATCTCCGCCCAAGCGCTCTGGCGTTAAGCCCTTCAGGGACTGCAAGGGACAGATGTCCATCAGTGACCCCCATTCTATCTGTTTGTGGTGCTTGGGTTCCAACCATGACTGCTGTGACTGCGACTCTTTGTTCATTATCCACCCAAAACCCATTTAAGAAAGAAAGACGAAACTCTTCATGGCCCGGGCCCACGACGAGAAGCTGTCGTCGCTGATCAAGACCTGGTCGCAGTCCCCTTCTTCGGAGACTAGGAAGAAGAAACACAAGAAGCGATTGGGAAGAGGTAAGTCCTGCAAACGACTCTGGTCTCCCACAGGATCTTCATCCTTGGAGCCGAAGTTAGCCAAAATAGGGCCCATAGACCCTGCTACTGGCAGCTCTGCGCCTGCTCTTCAGCCAGACCCGACCTGTGAACCCATTATACTGACTGCACCATCGCCAGCGCTCTTCCAGCCGGATCAATCAGTGCTGGCTCCACAGACATCGAAATTCCTGCCGCCATCTCCATCCTTTCCAAAATTTCCAGCTCCTGGCAATGATCCAGCAGAGTTTCTTAATGTTACGTTCGGTATTTTTGCCAGCTCCTCGAATCCATCAGAGTGGCATTCCATTTAGGTCTCCCTGTGTTCATGCCTATGGCGTCGTACAGCGTCAGGCCAGTGGCCCCAATGCCTACTCCAGCTTTTATAACAGCAGCCTACTACACTATCCTGCCATCAACGTTGTGGCCGATGCCACTGCAGAAGCTGTCTCTGCCACCACCATCGGAGCCACACTCGGACACATCAGGGCTCCCACCACAGACCCTCTTCCTCAGCATAGGTCCAGAAAGTAGTCTCAAAGTTTTATGGAGGAAGAAAACTACAGGCAAAGGATGCATGACATCTTTGACTCTGGTTCCGATTCTTTGGCTATCAATGCCTACAAAATTCTGGATTGTCCACTTCCAATGGCTTCGACACAATGCCAGAGATAGAAATGGAGTTTACTGCTAGGCCACCAATGCCAGAGGGGGAAAAGGCAGATGCAATATCACCACTTTCGAGGATTCTTCAGAGGATTCTGCTTTCAGCAAAGGCAACCCTATTAGCCACAGCACAGCAGCCCCAGAACCTGCTGGCCCGTCAATACAGGGGCAGAGCCAGGGGAAAGGGCTGTGGATCTTCCCAGCAGCCCTCCTCCTCTTCTTCTTTAACTGCACTCCTAGGAAAAGCAGTCTTAGTTCGCTGTCCCTAACACACTTGGAGCCTGTGGGAGAGAAGAGGGGGGCGGGTGTCCTTCTTTCGGCTGGCCTGAAAGACCATTACTTTGGTCCAGTGAATCCTTCTGATAGTAGAAAGAGGCTACACCCTCCCTTTCCTTTAGGGCCCACCCCCATCCCTCCCCCAGTTCCTCTTCCACTCCAGATCACTTTGACATCCTACAGCAGAAGGTGGCAGCACTCCTCAAGAAAGGAGCGGTGAAGCTAGTGCCAGAGCGGGAAAGAGGCCAGTTATTCTATCTCCAATATTTCCTTGTGCCGAAGAAGAACGGCTGTGTGCCTGAGATCTTGGACCTCAGTGAATTGAACTTCTTCCTCAAAAACAAAAAGTTCAAGATGCTGACCCTAGCTCAGGTGTTGCTGGCATTGGAAGCTGGAGACTGGATAGTGTCATTGGACCTGCAGGATGCGTACTTCCACATTCCAATCCTCAGGTCCCTCCGAAAGTACTAGTGTTTGTATTGGGCACTACTCATTACCAGTTTGCTGTACTCCCCTTTGGATTAACATTGGCACCTCTAGTCTTCACCTCTAGTCTTCACCAAGGTGATGCCCGTGGTTTCGGTCCATCTCAGGAGGTTACGCGTTCCCATCCTCCCGTACCCGGATGGCTGGCTTATCAAGGCTGGTTTGCCAGATATGGTTCTGAGCATCCCTTTCCTGGACCTCCTAATCTCCCTACATGACGGGGCTCTACTGACAATGAACTACAAGAAGCCCACGGATAGGAATAGTCTCCTGATGTATGAGAGCCACCACCCGAAAGCACTAAGGGATAACCTCCCGGTGGGCCAGTTTCTGCGTCTTCGCAGAAACTGCAACACACTGAGTGAGTTCGAAGAACAATCCAGAATTCTGTCCAACAACTTGTCAGAACGACATTACCCCAAGAAGATCATACGGCAGGCACATAAAAGGGCAAAAAACAATCATAGGGAGACCCTTTTGGAGGTTAGGGAGAGGTCAGAGACGGAGTCACTAACATGCCTAACAACGTTCACTCCCAACTCCAACAGGATTCAAAAAGCTATCAAAAAACACTGGAGTATCCTTGAAACAGGGAGTTTTACTCCTGGGTAACCACAAAATTCAGACCAAATCTGGGGTGAGGGAACCAGAGGCACGGGGTGCTGGGAGTCGGCAGCCTTCAACATAAACTATGTACCACAATGAAGCCGCTCCCAGTGGGGTGTCGCTAGTGCTAGTGCAGTTTTGGTCTGTGAGTGCAGGCATCTCACAAAAAGTGAAGGACTAGTCTCACACACCGCCTGGTGTCATGCTTCATCATAGACCAGTCCTCGCCCTCTAAAAACTTGGTTTGATAGAGGGCGGGCATACACCTGACGACAGGGATGCACTTCTAAACTAAGTGGTGGCCCATGGGAAAAGGTAGTGAGTTAAAAGGCCATTAAAAATGTCAGCTTAAATTTAATAGTGCTGGCATCTATATGGTAGTTTAAAATAAGGTGATCAGTGTAATGGGGATATTATTGTCCCCCCACCGCTATCAGTGAGGTCAACATGTTTCTGCCTGAAGGCCCAGTTGGGTCCGCAGCATTCATCAGGACCGTGATAAACAAAAACAACGGGCTCCACTCTTACCAAGCTATGGTGAGAGGATTTCCACTCAGTGGGGTGATGTGGATCACACTCCACCGTGATATGGCTAAATTCTTAAGCCCTGTAATGAGGACAATTTTGCCCCATAGGAGGGTGAGGGCAGGAGACCCTTAGGTCAGAATGCAAGCTATGGTGAGAGGATTTCCACTCAGTGGGGTGATGTGGATCACACTCCACCGTGATATGGCTAAATTCTTAAGCCCTGTAATGAGGACAATTTTGCCCCATAGGAGGGTGAGGGCAGGAGACCCCTTAGGTCAGAATGCAAGCTATGGTGAGAGGATTTCCACTCAGTGGGGTGATGGAAAACGCGGACCCGGCCTAGGAGCAGAGGCGCGCGCGGGACCCGGTCAGCATTCTGACCTAAGGGGTCTCCTGCCCTCACCCTCCTATGGGGCAAAATTGTCCTCATTACAGGGCTTAAGAATTTAGCCATATCACGGTGGAGTGTGATCCACATCACCCCACTGAGTGGAAATCCTCTCACCGTAGCTTGCATTCTGACCTAAGGGTCTCCTGCCCTCACCCTCCTATGGGGCAAAATTGTCCTCATTACAGGGCTTAAGAATTTAGCCATATCACGGTGGAGTGTGATCCACATCACCCCACTGAGTGGAAATCCTCTCACCATAGCTTGGTAAGAGTGGAGCCCGTTGTTTTTGTTTATCACGGTCCTGATGAATGCCGCGGACCCAACTGGGCCTTCAGGCAGAAACATGTTGACCTCACTGATAGCGGTGGGGGACATAATATCCCCATTACACCGATCACCTTATTTTAAACTACCATATAGATTCCAGCACTATTAAATTTAAGCTGACATTTTTAATGGCCTTTTAACTCACTACCTTTTCCCATGGGCCCCCACTTAGTTTAGAAGTGCATCCCTGTCGTCAGGTGTATGCCCGCCCTCTATCAAACCAAGTTTTTAGAGGGCGAGGACTGGTCTATGATGAAGCATGACACCAGGCGGTGTGTGAGACCAGTCCTTCACTTTTTGTGAGATGCCTGCACTCACAGACTAAAACTGCACTAGCACTAGCGACACCCCACTGGGAGTGGCTTCATTGTGGTACATAGTTTTACTCCTGGCCCACCCCCTCTCTTTGCGTTTAAACGCACTCAGAACTTAAGACATTTTGGTCCACACACGTCCAAAACCAACAACTCCAAACAACCTACCTTATGGGCTCTACCACCCGTAGAGGGACATTACCCCTGCGGGTTGTGCTCCGTGTGTCCCCTGACAACAACATCCAAACAGATTGACCTAGGTCTGGCCAGACCTTGGAATCAGAAAAGCCACACCAATTGCAATACTAAAAATTGCATATATCTCATCACCTGTCCTTGTGAGATGAGGTATGTGGGGATGATCACTAGACCCGTTAAGATTCAGATAGGAGAACACAGGAGCACTATACGTTGCAGGAAAACCAGTACTAGATTACTGAGTCATTTTCTCGAGAAAAACCATCCCCCCGACAGCCTTAGGTGGACTATCATTGAATCCAACCCACACTGGGCAACTAGTACACTATTCAGGGAAGAACAACGTTGGGTTTTTCGATTGAAGAGCAACATAGGGGGCCTGAATGACGACATACCATGGGCAGAATTGATGACCTAAGATCACACGATTCATTGAAGGACTACCGCAGAGATTAGCATCACCATAGCTGTTCGGTGAATATCCTATCCACCTAACGACTATTTCTGCACTACCCAAGACTAGCCCTTACACTGTGACATTCTAAACCTCCAGACTATAACACCCATTATGTCTGGGACATGACTTTAACATATCTCGGGCCCTCCCATCGCATGGTTCACACAGACTAGGGTGATTGCAACATGTTGTGCAGTTAGCATGCCAAGTGCTTGTAACGCGGCTCTCCCAAGCGCCACACAAGATTCGCTACCTATACTACATCCACGTTTGACCAATATCCCACGACAACATTGCTGCACGGAAAATTATTTTTCTTGTGCACAGTTTTTGAGACTTCTTACATACCCTAGTGTATGGCCCCGTACAGGCTTCGCCACCACTATGCCAGCAGTCTCCCGTTATAGGAAGATTCGCTCTTACACACACGTAATCCCGGGCATTTCGACCTAGTATCAAAACATTAACACCTGGGGTTCCCAATAAGTGAGCATTGACCAATGTGTGGTTATTCTACTTTCACGAGCATTCACTACTACTGTGAACATAATTAACGCTTTACCAGTGTGAAGGCACACTAACTTCACACCCAATGTGGGATCCTCTGGATTCTCACAAGAAAGACCCCATTCTAATATGGCCGCCACATTACCACGACCCACATGACGCTTGGACCTCCTGCCATGTCACGTATTACGCCCACACCGGCTCTTCCGACACCCGGAAGTGAACACGCTATATCAAGGCGTGCAGGCTCACCACACTTTACCGGCGATCCCGAGCGGCAGGGCAGGTAACAGGCTGTCAGTGAAGAGGCACGATGTAAGTATGCTCCGGCTGCTCTCCACCGCGGATTCAGGTACTTTAACAATGCAATGCGCTCGAGATATCACGAGCTGACGAATCTTCTACTTACTTTACCGCACCTACAGAATTCCCTCTTCCAGACCGCAGTGATTGCCGGCGAGGCCAATCCTTACGATTAGAGGGGTAGGCGGTCACGATTGTTTGATGATATATGCTGTGTGTGTGAAAAACGGCTAACTGTTTACACCATGATTAGACTTACTCGATCGACACACTAGAATAAGTCTTATCAGTGTCGGTTATGGCTAACGGACTGCCACAAGCACAAAGGCATGGATGCCTAGCATTCATTTTATTTTCACCCAAAACAATTTGGCTCTCTCACTTACCCTGGGGTATATATTTATGATACTTGCATGCATAAACCAGTCACCTCTGACGTTGCCAGATGAAGGTGACGCACTGCCTGTGGGAATTTCATTTACACCGGCCGCATTTGCGTGCAGTTCTCTGGCACGCATGCAAATGCATAAGTATGATTAGGAAGGCATGTCACACTGAGCATGCAAAAAATCAATGTGGATATTTAAACCACCATAACAGCATCCTACTTATTGCGAATGCTTATTTGTGTCATCTAATTTATAAAATCGTTTATGTGCTTTGTGTTTCTCCTTTGTGTTTTCTCCATCAGGTTGGGAATAAGGAACGCGATTGAGACGTTCCTTCCAGCGCTAAGACGCATTAAACCTCACTGTAGGTAATGTGTGATTATAGTGTGTCTTTTCCCTGATTCCCATTTCTTTTCTTTCACTTCACGGTCCTGACGAAGCGCACAAGGATCCACTAGGGACCCACACGATGCGCGAAACATGTTGACCTAATTGCACCTTCTCACTCACTTTTCACGGATTGAGAGCAGCGAGAACATACTTATCCCTCCGCAATATTTGTTTAAAGAAGAGGCTCCTATCCATTGTTTTTTAACCTTACCTTCCGGACCCCTGAATTAAAATTGTTTCTGGGCACCGTGAAGGTAATTTTATTCACCCACACACTTTTATAGGCCCATACATCCGCATGCACAATTGCGGCACTCCTTGAAAAGATCTCCGATAAAGAGCCCTCTCGCGGGGCCCGTGGGGGACAGCAGCGCCACCCCCACAAGGAGCTAAGCCCGATGATGAAGCATGACACTCGCAAGGGTGTGTGAGGGCACTAATTCCAAGAGGAGGAATTCCCCCACCTTCATCTAGACCCAACCTGTTGAACTTCTGGAGACCACACCGACACTACTATCCAACCATAATAGGTTGCCTATCCTCTTCTTACAGGAACAGTTACCCACTAGTGAGTACAACACAGATATGGTTTTGCGCCATCTGCAGTTGGCAGCATGCCTGCTGTGTAACCTGGACTTTTCCATCAACAATCCCAAATCCCCCTTGAGGCCATTCCAACAACTCCAGTTTATAGAGTCAGAATTGGACACCACCCTTCTCTGAGCTGTTGCTCCACCTCAGAGGGTCAAAGACATTCAGGACATGGTCCCATCAATTCAGTGAGGCATGTGAGTTTTGGTACTAAGGATCCTAAGATTCATAGGTCTGCAGCTTTCTATATTCTCCTAGTCATGGTGGGTGTTCGCATATGAGGACCCTGCAATGGTGCCTCCGCAAGCAGTGGCTGCCACTAGAGGTGGTGGACGTCATCCTTTGAGCACACTGCCCCTTCACTGAGACTGTTTTCTCTAGGAGATGGAACAATTTACTGTGTGGTGCGTGGTTTCAATACCATGCAGACCAGGCTATCTCAGGTTCTTCAGTTTGTGCTGTCCCTTGCTTAGAGAGGTTGTGCTGTTGATACTATCAAGGGATATTTAGCAGTGTTGGCTGCGTTCCTCTGTCTGCCTGACCAGCTGCCCCTTTTTAAGTCTCCATGTGTGCATTTTTTAATGGGACTGACTAATCTGTATCCTTCCACTCCCTTTGTTGTGCCGCAGTGTGACCTTAATTTAGTTCAAATTTTTTTATATGGAGACTACTGTTGAGCCACTTCATAGTTGACCTTATGGATGTTAATGTTGAAAATAAGAGTGAATTTCAAGTGTGAATAAGCTGCAAGTCCTGAGCTTTCGTCCTTCCTGTACTGCCTTTTTCCCAGACAAGTAAGTGATGCGAACCAGGGCTACTTTCCTGCCAAAGGTGGTTACTTCCTTCCACCTGGGACAATCTGTCACCCCCCAACCTTTTATCCTCCCTCCATCCAATTAAGGAGGAAGAGCAGTTGCACCGGTTGGATCCTAGGTGGGCGGTCAACTACTACCTAGACCGCACTAAGGACATTAGTCTGGATGAACAACTCTTTGTGGGATACTGTGGTATCAAGAAGGGCAAAGCAGTGCAGAAAAGAACCTTCTCAAGGTGGATCATCTCCTGCATCTGGACCTGCTACGATTTGTCTAAGAAGGAACCTCCAGAAGGGATCAGGGTCCATTCCATGAGGGCTAAATCCACCACTTCAGCTCTGGCTAGAGGAGTTCCAGTTGCAGACGTGCAAAGGAGCCCCATTGTCAGCACTGGACATTTTCGCCATGATTACTGTCTGGACTCCAGAGCCCCCAGGGATGGTTACTTTGTCAGGTCTATCTAGCAGGAATTTCTTTTATAATCATCCACCAACCCTCTTCCTATTTAGGGTACTGGTTGGTATTCTATTCTACAGGTGAGCAATCTGCAGGTAGAAGTATCCATCAGAAGAAAATATTACTTACCTGCAGTAAAAATCTTTCTGGTGGATACTCTCTCTATCTGCAGATACCTCACTGATCCTTCCGCCTCCCTGTTTGATGGATTGTTATAGAGAAAGTTAGTAAGATTCCAAATAAATATATTTTGGCACTACACTACTCTACTGATGTCATACTGCCTGATCGCCTAGAAGGCTTGGAAAAAATAGATGGAAACTGACGTCCTTATACTGGAGTGGATTCTAAGTAGCTTTGGTGATGTCACCTGACGCCACTTCTGGCATTGTTCCGGAGTCATCGCCCCTTACCGGAGAGGTGAGAGCTTTGAAGTTTTCAAATATAGTTTGAAGCCAGGGATTATTCTGCAGGTGAGGAATCTGCAGGTAAATAGAGTACCCACCAGAAATATTGTTACTGCATGTAAGTTACTTTATCTTTATGATTCTGATCTTATTAGTTTTAATCGGTCTGTTAGTGAGTGTGTACCTGACTTCTCCAACGAGTAGCTCGAGAGCTACTGTTAGCTCTGGAGCTACCTGTAAGTAGCTCTCCTATGTGCATCCCAGCCTACTAAGTTGGAACCTTTTGCTTGGTTGAATTAATATACGTATGCTAAAAATGTGTATCCAAGACGACATTGTGTGTATTTTCAGAACTCATAAGTTGATGTTTGAAGAAAAAAGGCTGGATTTCCAAAATATGTTTAATAATGATTTTTGAGTGATAAATCATATGGGGAGATTTGTAACTAATAAAAGACTCTGGCTGGCCTGTATCACCTCCGTAGAGGCATTCCAAATTGACAAAGACTTTTTTTACATTGATGCTGGCAACCCTGCCTAATGCATTGAGGTCATCACTACTAGTAATCGTGCATAGGTGGCCACTAATGTAATCTTGTCTGATGTGGCCACTGTTACAACACTAATATTATCAATAACTTGCAATGACTTCCATTCAACAAAAGTAGCTCTTATTAAGCAAAAGGTTGGAGAACCCTGGTGTATACACACCAGTTGGATACGCTTCTGAAGATAAAATAAAATGTTATCATAGTAATGTTACAAAAGTATAATACTAGATTATATTAGATTAGAACGTAGATGGCAGATTAGATCATAGTGATTGTTGTGTAGCATATGTATGGGGATATACTTGTTAATCTGTTTACTGAATATCAGCGTATAGTGCACATTACTGATTGTTATATTTGTACATACCTGTAGATTTCTGTTACAGAATGGGGTGGCCTACTTTCAACTTTCCATAAACTTGCCATATCGTGTAATGTTAATTTGTCAATTTTGTTAGAGCTGGATCTATTGGTGGAATACAAACAAAATATGATTTGCCTTTTAACTTGTTACCAAAAATTAAGAAAAGATAGACCCATTATGTTAAAACGAGGATCTAAAAAAATTAACAAAGAGTGTGTGGAGCATAATTTTATTAGAGATTTTAATGAAAGGAGAGTGAAAATTAGTGAAGTGAGAGGTTCAATAACAGGAAGAAGTTGCGAAGAGATTTAGAAATTCAAAGATACATCTTAGATTTAGAATTACTCGAGAAGAAAGGAGTTATTTGTATTATGCATGAGCAACATGATGAATGATAAACTTCTGAAATGATTACAATGAGTGAGTGTAGTTATAAATATATTGTAGGTAGAGATTATATATTGCATAATTGTCCAATAAGATTGGTAAATGGTTTGCAAGGATGGCTGAATGGATTGGTGATGTGGGTGATGTATTAAAGAAGATACTACCTCCTACTATTATGATTATTCTCAGTTTAATTGGTATATTTCTTCTACTGAAACTTATTGAAGTTATTTGTCTGAGAGATAAATTGAAATGTGATTGGAAAAGAAGACGATGACCAGATAAAGAAACAAAGTAGACATTGAACTCGATTAAATTAAAGTGAAAATGTATGACGAACTAAAAGCCTTGGAGAAGATGAAGTTGAAGAAACTAAAATTGAAGAATGATTTATTGTAGAGTTAATGTAGCGTGGTTTGTAATGATTTTAAAAATCATCAGAAAGTGGATTATTAGATTAGATTAATTAATTAAAATAATGTTTATTCATATGTGTTTAAGTTAGCATAACCAGGTCTCAAGTTGAGATAACCGGGCCTTAGACTGTCTGTAGATACATGCACTTTTGCAGTTACAAAAAGAAGTGCTGTTTTATTCTTCACGTTTAAAGGCCTGCTGGAGTTCTTTTTCATTCACAGAAACTAGTTGAAATGGGATTAATTTTGTGGTGCAGCTTCTTGTATTGTATCTAACTTGTATTTCGAAGGAAGTCATGCCAGAGATGTTTTTGTAATGTCATAATCAAGGCTGTTGCTTCCTGCAGCGACAACTATGTGTTTATTTATTTTAAATGGTCTATTGTTAAATCGTAGAGTGTAATTTCCCTTGTATGTAGGGTAAAGGGGATCATTATTATTTAATATCTTGGGTGGGCTCAAGAATAGCCTCTTTTATGTAACATAATTTCTGCAATGTTGATTGGTTTATCTCATGTAACTTTATTAGTTCAGCCCTATGGTGTCACTTCACACCATGCTGAGAGCATGATTTCCTACACTTCTGAACGTATAAAATATATCTTTCTGGGATGTATGCCAGACCTTTTGCTCGTTTCTAAGAAGGCAGAGTCTATGACAGCCTGTTATTTCATCTGCTCATAGCTTTTTCCCCACTCTCCAGATGCAGACATCATGTTGAATCTCTTGCTGACTTTGCACCTAGATATTTTACAGACCTTTTGCTTGCTTCTAAGAAGGCAGGCTTTATAACAGTCTGTTTATCTGATCTAGACCTAGACCTCTCCTTGCTTTCATACTGGTCAGTCCCTCTGTTGGATTGTCATTTGATTTTATACATAGACTCTTCTCCTGAGCTATATTGATACTGAATTAAACTGACAAACGAACTTTTTGCTTATCTGTAATGATTCCTAAATTATGATTAAACACTTATGGTTTTGACTTAAAATATTTTCATGCAAAGGTGTTCTTTATTTGCCTTGGGTCATCTTCCTTTGGGACTCACACGGCCTGATTGGCGCCTGGGGGTCACTATACTATTGTCACCCCAAGTTGGAAACCAAGCACACATCGTCAGCACTTGTTTCTAAAGGTAGCGATGTCAGAGCAGTCCAAGTCTCCCTCAGGGAGGTGAAGTGAGTTGTAACTTCAGAGAGCCTAACACTCATAATAACACCCAATAACCCATTGCCCTGACAGGGCTTTTACTTTGAAAAAAGGATAACTAATGTACACAAAAGTAAATACTATGCAGAACATCAAAGTATATACACCAAATTCATCTGGAAAAATAGTATACCAAGTAGTAATCACATACTGGGCACATGGATTTTAAGTAATTTTGTTCTTTGACATTTACCTTTTAAAGAAAGCTTATATAACTCTAAAATCATGTTACATATACCTTGCATGGACTTTCTGACCATAAATGTCTTTTAAAGGATACTGTATTTGAAGCCTAGTGTGAAGAGGTTTATATTTTAGAGAAAGACTTAACAATATTTCCTAATAGGTGTCTATGATTTTGATTTGCCTCTTTAGCTGTGCAGTGCAGACAGTTTGAGTACACAAAGTGTACAGATGCTGCAGGAGTCTGAATTGATTTCTCCGGGAAGCATAAAACCGTTGGAAAATCCATTGGTGGCACCTTTGTTAATGCCTGTTTCTGTTCCTGTGACAGAAACAAACGCAGAGAAAGAGAACAAGGTGAGCAATATGAACCAACACCTTTTTAACAGTTTATACATTTGAAAAAATCTGTGCTATAGCATTGGTGTCAAAAAAATATTTGAGAGTTGAGAAGTGAGAATTACGTTTTAGTCAATCTTTATAGTGAACTATAAAAGAGAGGTGGGGGTGTGGCCTAGGAGGGGACCCATAATAGAGTGCTCGCCAGAGCTCCCGAGCTGGGGCTCCTGTTTATGTCCGGTTCTGCAGGCAAACTGACACTTGGGGGCAGAGAGCGGCCGCCGATGCAATAGACCGCTGGATACCGGAGCCGCCGTGAATTGGGCCGCAGCAGCCGGCGCAGATGGGGCCTCGCGGGTGAGTCGGCTGTTGCTGCGATGAAAATACTTAGGGGCACATGCATCAAAGGTTTTTGCGATCGCAAACGGTGCGATTCGCAAAAATCGGCCGTTTGCGATCGCAAAATTACCTTTTGCGATGCATCAAGGGTCAAGGCCCTCGCAATTTGAGAATTCGCAATTAATTGCGAATTCTCAAATTGCGATTGCATTTAAGGAATCGCAAATTGAGATTCCTTAAATGCAATGCATTAAAGTAAAAAAATTAGCGATTTCGCTAATAGGGGGCGCAAATTACCATGAAGTTGAACTTCATGGTAATTTGCAAAACTGTGAAAAATGCACTAAAGTGCATTTTTCAAAGTTCCATTTTACACACACACATGCCCTTGGGGCATGTGTGTGTGCAAGATGTACTCATATGCAGATTTCAGGGTGCAACAGGGGGTCCCTTTGACACCCTGGCACCCTTGAAATTGCATTCTCAATTTGCGATTCTCTAATTGCGAATCGCAAATTGAGAATGTCTTCCCATTCATTCCTATGGGCCTCTAGGCCCATAGGAATTGATGGGGAGGTATTCCTTAATTGCGACTCGCAATTAGCGAGTCGCAATTAAGGAATGTTTAGGAATCGCTATTTTTATAGCGATTCCTACATGCATAGGCTTTTGCGATTCCTTAATTGCGATTCCTTAATAATCGCAATTAAGGAATCGCAAAAGCCTACCTTGATGCATGTGCCAGTTAGGGTTTCCAAGTAAGCTGCACGGTGGCATGGGCAGAGTTCGGACCTTCCCTCGGAGGGCACTGGCTGATGAGACTGGGGGGACTCGCCTCTCCTAAAGCGTGTCCCTGGCTCCGCAGCTTATTCCAAGCCGGAGTGTACTAGTCGCACCCTCCATCCTTTCCTACGGTGGCCGCCCTCTGACCTACGCAAACTTGCTTTCATATCCTTTGCAAGGTTTGTCAGGTGGACGGGTAGGCTCCCTGGGGTTATCTCGTGAACTGCCCTCTCCATTTTGCCGATGCCACTGTGTCTTGATTATTTATTTCTTTGTTTATGGTTATGTTCTTTTATTGTTGTAAAGATTTTGTTCTGTTGCTGTTGTTTCGTACCCCATTCATTATCCCAGGGTGTTCACAATTCCCCTTGGCAGATATGGCATGAGTCAGTGCCGAGGGCCCTCAGTGGGCCAATAATCACGCTGTCAAAAAGGGGGCTGGTCCACCAATCACCACCTCCAGCAACAGTATAACAGTTGTTTACCCTCACTCTTAAAAATGCACCAACTTAATATAGTCTCTTTGAAACATTGAAATGGAAAGCACTTTTGAAATGGCTTCACATTAAAGAGGTAGATATTGCTATGATTGAAGACACACACCTTCTCGCCTGTCACTAAGAGGCTTCACTCATCCTGGTTACTGTTCCAGTTTCACGCGACCCGCCCTACCATGACCTAAGCAGTGGCCCTCAAGTGGGACCTGGCCCTGGGTATAACCATAGATCAGACATACACAGACAGCGACGGTAGGCGCTGCGGTTGAGAGTCCGTTTAGGCACATATTCGATTACACTTATCTCTTTATACGGCCGTAACGACAACAAGGAGGAGTTTTCCAGCTCACTGCTTCTGTTGAGAGCAAACTTCACCTGGGCTGATCCGATAATTGGGGGAGATTTCAACACAGTCCTGAATTCCCAATTGATGGCTCAGTAATGCGCCACAATACACACCCTGTCCCCCTAACAATGAAGCAGGGGTTACTCGACTTAAATTTGATAGATATTTGGAGGCAAATCCATAGAGGAGAAAGGGACTATGGTGCACATGCATCAAAATAGCCAATAGCGAATCCTTAATTGCGATTTGTAAGGAATCGCAATTAAGGATTCGCTAATGGCTATGCATGTAGGAATCGCTAATAAATTAGCGATTCCTACAAATTCCTTAATTGCGACTCGCAAATTGCGATTCGCAATTAAGGAATTGCTACCCATTCATTCGTATGGGCCTATAGGCCCATAGGAATCAATAGAAATTGAATGCTCAATTTGCGAGTACCCAATAGGTACTCGCAAATAGCGCATGCAAATTTAAGGGTGCCAAAAGGACACCTTGTTGCACCCCTGAAATTGATATGTGAACACATGTTGCGCACACACAATCATGCCCAAAGGGCATGTGTGTGTGTAACCTGGAACTTTGAAAAATGCACTTTAGGTTTAATTTTTCGGTAATTAGCGGCCCCTAATAGCGAAATCGCTATTTTAAATGGCATCTTGCATTGCATTCAAGGCATCGCAATTTGCGATTCCTTAAATGCAATCGCAATTTGCGATTTTTGCATTTGGGATGATGAATCCCAAATGCAGAAATACCGGTCGCAAAGGGGCAGATTCTGAGAATCTGCCCCTTTGCGACTGTTTTTTTCCTTGATGCATGTGGCCCTATACTTTTTACTCCAGTGATCATAAGACACATAAGCAGATCGATTTTTTTCTAATATCCCGATCTCTCCACCCACTAATCATAACGGTCTCTATAGGCACCCGGATTCTGTCAGACCATGACCCAGCGTCTCTACTAATCGACGTGGGTGCTCTTCCCCAGCGCATTTCCCTACATGGTATATTAACAAGATCGCCTTTCCGGATCCGGCACTGAGGTACTCGGTACGTGAATCTCTAGAACATTATTATAACGACAATGACACCGGAGACATAGCTTGTGCCACCTTGTGGAATGCAGCCAAGGCTGTGCCGAGAGGCGTGCTCATATCGCAGACGTCAACTTTCACTAAGTTATCCAAAACCAGGAAGGCAGACCTGGAGGCTCGCCTATCTCGTTTTGAAGCTCAACTTAAAGCCGCAGTTCTAAAAAGCAGGTGCTGAGCTGGATCTCTATCGGGCTTTCCATTTTTGCCCTCACCCTCGGTGAAGAAAAAAATTCTTAACTCTGCAGCAGTACCAGCTTCACTGCCTTTGAGGTAACTTCAGAGAGACTCGTGATAATTCTTTCACAGGCTTATCATTTCAAAACTGAAGCATTTTCAATATTCTATACAACCAAGCCATAGTTGTTGCTTATATATCTTACACAACTAACAACTATTGGCAAAGCTAATAGTCCTGGCTTGTTGTGGGTGTAATGTTACTTATTGTATAATATATCTGTATGCAATGACAGAAGCAACAAAATGCCAGTGGGCGACACACTACGCTAAGCACAGATGTTTACCGTACGTATTTTTAAGCCACGCCCTTAATTACATCGGCCACGCCCCTTTGAGAGACCCCCTAGTTTTTTCATTCCACGTAAAGCCCTGGTTAGAACAGCTCTATATGACTGATGCAGCACGGAAGCTGCTCTGTCTTAACCAGAAATACAATGAGAAAAGAGATAAAATGAACAGACTACTGACGTATAAACTGGCAGAAGCAAACGAGAAACCATTTCTCCTCTGTGAAAGGCGATAAGCGATATGGGTACATCCCATACCAGTAGATTCACCGGCACAGATGGTTCAAGAACCAATGGACGTCTTAAACGAATGCACCTTTTCTCCCACAAGCTACCTCCATTACATCCGGATCCTCTTCATCCTCTTCTAAAGACAACTCCACTTGATCTGGCCAAGCTGCCAATTCAAACAACAGAGACCCCAGTAATAAAGCAGCCCCATACTACTACTCAGATGCTTCTGATCCAGCGCTAACAATAAAAATTCTTCTCCTATATGCTTCGGTCATCCAGGTGCAACTTATCCCTCCAACACACAAACTATATCCATATGACGGTGGGGCCCATAACACCGCATACACATTCACTTACTCATTTATTCCCTGGATTACCTCCGTCCTTAACCTAGGAGAAAACAATTCGCTGGAAGGAGACGGGCTACCTCTTTTAACACGACATAATGTTTCTCATTGCTTTTAAGGTATTCCGCTCATTGGTCGATGGACCAACTAGTAGGAATCAGTTGATGGTGATTAAGACCAGCTCAATCACAATAAACTCTTTAACATTTTACCTTAATTATTGAGCTAAAGAATCACTGAGTCATTTGTTTAAAGAATAATAAAGTTTATATAAAGTTTTGAAGCAAGAAATAAGTTTAAGCTTATTATTCAGATCATTACATTTATCATCATTATAAGAATAAATTGAAATTGCAATGCATACCTATTAGACGGAAAAATAAAGTTGTTACAGCAAGAACTCCAAAAGATCAATCTATCTGTCTTGGAAAATCTAATAGGTCTAAATAAAAAAATCTATCAGGAGTAAAAAGGTTCTCCAAAAGCAGCATCTTATACTCAACTAAAAATATAAAATAGCAGCAGCAGCATCAGCTCGTCAGCATCAGCAACCGCAACTTCACCCATCTACAGCATCCACTCTCTCCAGCATCTACTCTCTCCAGCATCTAACCCCTCCCCACCAAGAGTAGGTCTTCTTATACCCTAATTCTAGCTTACTGAATAAAAAATGTTGCATCTCTATGGCGTGATTCTCTCTCATTGGTTCATTCAAGTCCATATACATTTTAATCAAACTTCCTTGTCTTAACCAGTTCTTTGTGGAATGTCCATGCTTGCATCGTTTCCCACAGTTCATGACATTGCTCATCCGTTTCGATCAGTCCAATTTGTATCTTTTTCTGATACTTTTTAGATTCAACAGTTCCGTCCATTTATTCAGTTTGACTTCTCACGCTTCTTGCTGATCATCTTGGCACACATTTGCTCAAAAAGGTCACAATAGCCTTGACCATACTTCCATCTTAGGCTCTCAGCACGAACACGTGGTCATCCTTTTTCACAGCCTTTCTCCTCTACTACACGGCTTCTTGCTCATGCGTACTCTAGCAAATGGCGTCCATTTTATATCGCTGCTCAACAGGCCTAAGCGCACTATTTTCAAAGATAAACAAAATATTGTTAAAATAAAGAATATAAACCCTTTCGTTTCCCTCCCGTCTTTCTACGTACCCCAATTAGGTATTACCTAGCAAAAAAGCAACATATAAAGCCGTCCCTTACTTACCATCGCTTTATTTTGCCACCACACGTTTTATTTTCAAAGCACAAATCATGCGTTTATTATTTTATTAGTACGCAAGTATTACGTTTAAGTTAGACACGTAAACAATTATAAGTTGATTAATTTGCACACAAAAATAGCGTGTTACCTTTAACCCTTTACATGTAACATACATTACCTCCCGTCCCTCCCTCGCCTTCCTTCAGCACAATTGAGGCCCCGCCTCCCACCCAGACCCACCCCCAGCATAAAAACTCTGAACGCCCCCACCTGTTTTTTTCTGTCTCCCTAGTGAGACTTACCTTCAGTTCCTCCCTGTGGCGGTGCCGGGGAGTCTTCGAGTTGGTTCTCTGCGACGGCGGTGCCCTCGACGGAGTTCTCCTGGCGATGCCTCCTCTCCTCGTCTCCCTCGTGGATGGGGGCGGAGCGGTGGCTCAGGAAGCTGCTGCGTTGTTTGGCGGTCCTCCTGTGGCTGGGGCTGTGTTTCCGGGTCGGGCCTGCTTGGCTGCCTTTGCTCCCGGACTGCACACATCACGGAGACCTGGTAGGCCGGGTTTTTGACCCGGTGTTTGTTCCTTTTTCCTTTTGGAGTGCCATGTACTGTGACTTGCTGTTTTCTCTTGACGGGCGTGGTCGTCTGTCTGCCTTGTCTTGGGGCTGCTGGGGGCTATTTTTCCGCTTGCTGCCCTGGGTCGCTTGAGGTTGTTGGGGGCATTCTGGTGTCTTCTTCCTCTGCTGCTTGGTCTCCGGTCCCCCTGGGGTGCCCTGGACGCGTGGGCTCCGCGGGGGGTACGGTGACTCTCATGTCTGTGGCTGGTGCGGGACTTGATTGAGGCTTCTCTGTCCGGTGCTTACGGGCTCGGCCGCTGCCTTCTGGTCCATCCCGTCCTTGTCCGGCGGATCCTGTGGGCGGCTGGTTTCCGTCTGGGTCCTGGGGTATTGGGCCTTCTCCCGCCTCTGGCGATGCCTTTGGCTCCGGGGTGTGGAGGGTCGCTTGGGCTCCTGTGCTGTTCGGCTGGGCTTTCCTCTTCCCTGCTGGGCGGGGTCTGTGGGATTCTTCCTTGGTGTTCCCGGCCCTTCTGGTTGGGCTTGCCCTTCGGTCCCGGTGTGGGGATTGGTGCTGTGGGAGTGGCGTGCGTTGCCCGTGCTTGCTGTATTTCGTGCTCTTTTCACTTTTTGTGTGGATTGTACTTGCTGCTTTATCCACTGTGGCCCGCCCGGCTGGCGACTGTTTGTCTGTTGCCTGCGGAGCCTGCTGTGTGCGATCTCTTTTCCTCAGCCCTGTGCGTTCCTTCTGTGCTGTGTTGGTCCTGATTGGTTTCAGGTTCCTTCACGCCCTCTTTTGCATCAGTGGGTTTTTCTCTGCGGTGCTGCGGGTCCCTTGCTTCCTCCGGCGGCTTTGCTTGTTGGGGGTGTTCGCCCCTTTCCTCCCTTTGGGCTGTTGGACTCTGTCCTGACCGCACTGCTTGGCGGGTCGGCTGTTCTGCTTGGCTGGTGCTGTGGCGCTGGCCTGTTCTCGGCTTCTTCTGCGCCCTCCTTGGTGTGGGGTTTCGTGGCTTTGGCGGCGGCTGTTAGGGCCTCCGGCCGTGGCGCCCGGTCCCCCCTGCTCTTGTCCGGTCTCTGCTGTTCGGCGGGGTCGGGCCTGGTTCGTGCCTGGATGGGTGGCTGCCTGGGTCTTTTCGGTACTGTGGGCTGCATGTCCTCTGTCCTTCTGGCCGCCTTGGGGCTTCTGCGTGCCTTTCCTTGTGTGGGGCGTCCTGCCTTTCTGGGGTGCCTTGTCCTGGGGCCTCTCCTTTGTCCCCGATGTGGGCGTCTCCTCCGCCTTTCCGGTGGGTACGGCTTTTGGCCTGTTTTCACCCTGGCTCCCTGCCTCCTCGCCTGGGGACCCTGCCCGGCTGGGTCCCTGTCGCTGCTGTCTGGATGGTTCCCTGCGGTGGGTGGTCGTCTGCGGCCTTTTCTTCCTTGGTGGCGGCGGCCCGTTTCTGGTGGCTGGGTCCTGTGTACTTTGAGGGTCGTCTTGGTGCAGGTTCCTCCGGATTCGGGGGTTCGGTTGCCTCCCCTGCCTGTCTCCGGTCCCCGCATGGTGGCTCTGCTGGACGGGGTGTCCTGTTGGCTTGCCCTGTGGTCGGTCTGCTGGGTTCCTGTCGTGGAGCCCGGGCCTGGGGCCCTCTCCGTTCTGTTTCTGGGGTTGGGGGTGTCCGGCGGCTTCGGCCTGTCCTGGCTCTCCTGTGGGCCTGCTCCTGCGTTCGGCCCTTTCCCTTCCTGGTGTTGGCCCTTTCGGCCGTCGTTCCTCTGGTTCTGCCTGACTTCTTTTGGCGTGCCGTGGGTCTCGGGGACGCTTCTCTCCGCTTCCCAGTTGCCGCTTCTTTTCTGCGGTTCGCTGTGGGTGACGCCCTTTCGGTTTTGCGTCCTTCCCTTCGGCCTCCGGCCCTCGCCCTGGGTCTTCCCGCAGGTCCTGGTGCCTCTCGTGGCTCTCCTTCATGCGAGGGTTTTTCCTTCGTCCTTCTCTGTCGGTCGGCCTCTTGCTGTGTGCGGCCGGCGTGTCTTTTGCTCGGTCTGTTCGGGGGGACCTTGGTGGTTCTTCTGGGGATCGGGTTTGTTGGTGGCCTGGGGGGTGTCTCTCTGGTCCCCTCTCGGGGCTTGGTGTTCGTTGGGGCTCGTTTTCGGCCTTTGCGTGGCCATGTTCCCTTGTCCTGCCTGCGTCTGGTCTCTCTTCCTTCGCTGGCTCGGGCCTTGTTGTCCGGGGGTGGCTCCTCCGGCGGTCCTGTGGCTACAGGGATGAGGCTCCTGGCTTCTGGGGGGTTTTCCAGTTCCCGGGACTCGTTTTCTTCTTCTCCGCCTGGCCGTCTGGATCCTGTTGGGTTGGTCTCTGGGGTCTTTTGTCCCCGCTGCCCTTTTAGGTCCTTGTCAGGGGGGGGGGAGCTATCCTGGTGGCTCTCCCTCCGTCGCTTTCTGGCTGGCTATTTGCTGCCTCCTCCGGCTCCGCTTGTGGTGGCTTGGCCGCCGGCCTGTCCGGGTGCGGGATTGGCTGGGGTCTGTTCGGGTTCGGGGTGCTGTCCCTGCTGGTCTCCCGGAGTTCCTCCTGCTGGCAGTTGTTGGGGGCTTGCCCCGGTGCTCTTTCGGGGCTCTCTGCTGGGCCCCTGGGGTGTTGGTTCGGTCTGGCGTTCTGGGGGCGTGGTCCTCTGTCCGCCCTCTGGGTGGGTCCAGGTTCTGGTCCTTATTCCTTGTTTGCCGGCGTCCTGTTTCTCTGGCTCCGGTCTGGGTGCTGGGGCTGTTGGCTCTCTCCCTTCGGCGGGTGGCCTCTGGGCTGGCGGATCTGTTGTACTGGGTCCTTCCTTTTTCCCTCGTTTCTCTCTTCTTCCCTGTGTGGCCTGCCTGTTGGTGGGTCATTGGGGCCTCCCTGTGGTGGTCCTGTTGCGGATCCGGGGAGGGCCTTGTTGGCATGGTTCTGGTCTCTGGGCTGGGGTCCCGGGGCTTGGGGGGGGGGTCGTTGGCCTTCCCTCTCCTGTGCCTCGGGATCTTCTGGGGGCCTTTCTCCCCCCCCCCCTTTTTCCGCTGCTCGGGGCCTTTCTGGTTCTGGTCGGGTGGCTCTGTGCTCGGGGGTTGTTGGTTGCTCCCCGTTGGCCTGGGGTGCCTTGGTCTCCTCTCCTGTCCGACTTCTGTTGCGTTCGGGTGTGGGTCCTTACGATGGTTCCGTTCTCTTTGATGTTTCCGGCCCTTCCCCTGGGTTCTGTGTGGGGGTTTCACCTGCTGCCTGGTGGTGCGTCTGGGCTTTGCTGGGTTGGGGGTTCCTGGTCGTTTGGCGGTTGCTTGGCTGCCTTCCCGTCGGTCCTCCTCTCTGCTGTCCTGGGCTTGGCATGGGCGGTCCTTTTTGGACTGGTGTTCTGCTCTGGGTGTTGTTCCCGTGGTGGCTGGCCTATGTTTGGCATGGCGATTCCTTCCGGGTGGGGTTCTTCTGGGTTTGTCGGTGTCTCCTCTGCGGATGCTGTGGGCGGCTCTCTGGCTTCTTGATGCTCCTGGCGTTCTTGCGGGTTGGCGGGGGTCTGGTGCCCCCTCGCCCTGTCTGGTCCTTCCCTTCGGGGTCTTGGCTGCTGGTATTGGCTGTCCTCCCTTTGGTCCCCTTGGGGGTCTCGGGTTGCGGCTCTTGTCTTTTGGGCCTTGTTTTTTGGTTGCCATCCCCTCTGCGCTGCGCTTGGGGGTGTTGGATCGGCTGTGGGTTCTCGTTTTGCTTTGATCCGGTTGCGGTGGTTGTTTGGCCTTCCTCTGCTCTGTTGGGTCGTTGGTTTTGGTCCCCGGTCTTGCTGTCTGTCTTTTGGGGGTGGTTCCTCCTGTGGGGGTTCGGGGGTGTTCCTCTCGCTGTTTGGCGGCTTCGGTGGCTGCGTTGCTTGATGTTGCTTGATGCCGGTTGTGGTGTCCTGTCGGGTGGGCTCCTCTGTGGGATCTGTTGGCCTGCGTCCTGGTCTTCTCCCTCTCCGTTTGACTGTCGCTGTCCGTTTGCGTGTCTGGGACGTTTGTCTGCTGTTCTGGGCCGCTGGGTTCCTGGGATGTTGATCTGCTGTGTTTGGGGCACTGTTTCTGTTTTGGTGTTCTCTCGCACTCAGCTGTCCGTCTCTGTTTTCTTCTGCTTGCTATGTCCTCAATTGTGCTGAAGGAAGGCGAGGGAGGGACGGGAGGTAATGCTTCCATTTCTAACGATAATGGCATTACTCCTAGTCCTACTCCCTCGCCTTCCTTCAAGGACCCTCCCTCCCGGTCCGGTTCATCTGAGTGCTAGCTCGGCTTGTTTACGTACAGGTGGAGGTGGGGGCGGGCAGAGTTTTTATGCTGGGGGTGGGTCTGGGTGGGAGGCGGGGCCTCAATTGTCCTGAAGGAAGGCGAGGGAGTAGGACTAGGAGTAATGCCATTATCGTTAGAAATGGAAGCATTGTTGGTTATTTACTTAAACGAACATGTTTATTAATTATTTTACGAAAATTATTAGGAGGTTAACATTTTTTCATTTATCCTGCTCCAGCAACTCCCCCCTTTGGTGATTTTTAATATCACCACAAAACCCAAGTTATACAATTTTCTCAGACAGCATATATCTTTTATCCGTTTGCTTTTGTTAGTTTACACAACTGTATCCCTTTCAATTTGTCTCTTCGTTTTCTTGTACATGTTCTCTTTTATTTCTTCTAGCTCTATTTGTCCCATTTCTCTCTCTCTCTCCTTGTTTATCATGTTTTCTTTTTCTATTTTATTCTGTCTTCTTCTTTTCTTTATACATGTAATTACAAGCTTCAGTACTAAAATTATTATTATTATCATGGTCGCTATTATTATAACTTTCCCTATTATTAATCCACTCATTCTTGTTAACCAATTTATTACTGAAGAAAACCCTTTACCAAGTTTTCCAAATGCACTTTCAACCTCCAGTGGAACAAGTTCTTTGTGCAAACTTGTAATATTCTTTATATACTTTTGTATATTTTCACTTTTATCCGGAATGTAAGTGCAACAATGTTGGACTTTCAGCATTCCACAGACTCCACCCTCTTTTGCCAAAAGAATGTCAAGGGCAAGTCGATTTTGCATCACCATAGCTCTCATGGCAACCATCTCGGTATTTACCATCAAGAACCCTCCAGCAGTATCTGTAGATAAACGATCTACCACTGTGGATAATTTCCTAATTCTAAATGCATTCAAAGATATTCTCACTGCTGGTATCAATGCACCAAAAATATATCCTACTATTTCTGAAAAACTTTCCCTTTTTCTACGTGTAAAGGTATTTATCATTTTGTGTGTTCCTTTTTCTTTTCTATCAATATGAAAAATCTTTGGAAAGACCAGGCCTAAATAACATGACCCATACCAATGGTCCGGCAACCTGTAATAAGCCCTATTACCGCAAACATAATAGATCCCTGGAAATATTGGATCTTTTCCCCCTTTGAATCCCCATCCACCTAAAATTTGATAATTGTCATGGCAAATACTGGAACCCACAAAATAATTGTCATATTTTGTTTTATTTCTTCTAATGCACAACCTTCCCTGTTGGGGCCAATCCAGAGTCATAGCTGCATTTGTCTTTTTCTTGTCATGATTGTCTTCCTCAAACGCCCAAAGAGGTGTTTTTGTCTCTTCTATCACTTTTCTTTGAAATTTCACTCTTCTTTCTTCAATCATCTCTAAAAATACTTTTTCTTCCTACTTTAACTCACAGGTAAGGTTGTTTTTAACTATATTCTCTAATGTTAAAATCTTATCTTCTATAAAATATTCACCAAACGTTTTTCCTTCTTTTATTTTGTTTAGCTCAGGAACTACAGAAACTTTCGCAAAAATCTTATCTATGTCAGTGTAATAATATTCTAATCTACCTGTTTTATAAAATAAACTTGCTAAAACACT
This sequence comes from Calotriton arnoldi, assembly GCA_963921515.1. NCBI lineage: Eukaryota > Metazoa > Chordata > Amphibia > Caudata > Salamandridae > Calotriton > Calotriton arnoldi. The sequence goes on along the minus strand of CAWUFW010017698.1, from coordinate 149,115 downwards.
ACATGTTATTCCATACGTCAAAGGAAGGTGATGATAAGTCACACCTTCTGCTACAGACGCAGGCAATTGCATACAAACATAGCAATCTCTTACATCCATTGTTTCTACATACTCATATAATAATTTAGTAAAAACATTCTTTGAAAAATCTGTTATTGATTTATCTTTATGTAACTCTGCACTACTTTTTAATATAACTGGTTCTTGAGTGTTGGCTCCTTTTTCTTTCTCTGTTTTGTTAGACGTTTCTACTACAGCTAAACTAATTGGAATAGTGATTGCTAAAACCACCCATACTGTCATTAATAATCCTGTACAAAAGAAGCACATCTTACACCATTTACTTAAAAACTCACATTTACATTTTCTATCTCTAGTATCCTCCATTTTGTTTTATAACCTTATTTATTTTCAAGAAAATTGTGTCACTACACCTCAGAAATGACTTATTAGCCACTCTGCACTCCAATGTTTTTGTTTTTGCTTGGTACTTTCTTTTAATTCTTTTCAGAATTCTTTCTTTGTCAAATCCAGTATTTTGTCAAATCCGGTAGAAATTCGTCAGATCCAGTGTTTTGTCAAGGCCGTTAGAAATTTGTTTAAATTTCTTCAAGTTTGTTGCACCTCACCTTTACCCATTAGGTTTCTGTGTTCTGGGTTCTCGTGAGTGTTCTTTTCTTCTTTAATATCAGTCAAAGCAAGATACAACCATTCAGGCGATCTATACTTCGGATTTACCTTCTTTACTCTTTTCGTTTTCTGTAAGTTTTTCTTGCTCTTTCTGGCTTGTTATTTCATTCACTTGTTCAGCACTTTTTCCATCTAACCTTATGATCCTGTATCTTAACTTTCTTACTTCGTTGGGCCAATTGTCTCCTTTTCTTGGCCTTTTTGCCTCACTTCCTTTTTCCTCTCTTTCTGTTTTCCAATTCCTTTTTCTTGACTCTAGTTTTTGGTTTCTTTCTTCTCCACTTTCTTCGGACTCTGTCTCAATTTTTTCTTTATTGTCTCTTATTTTGAATCTTATAATTTCATTTTCTTCCTCTACTTGTGGTTCTTTTCTTATCCTTCTTCGTTCACTTATTTCTGTCCCTCCTCGAGGTTCTTCCGAATTTGTGTCAATCTCTCTATCTGCTTCTAAATTTCCCTGTTCTTTTGTTTGGCTATCTGTCCCTATTGCTCCTCGGGGATCTTCCGATTTTTCTAACTTTCTGTTTGAAACTCTCCCTTCCTCATCTATTAATATTATCTCCGAAGGATTTTTACCACAACTTGTACTTGGTTGCTCACTGTTACTATCTTCTTGCTCAGTTTCTTCTCTTATGCTTTCAAATTTCCAATTTCTTTTCAGAATTTCTTCACAATCCGAATGATCTGTATCAGATTCTGAACTGGTATCTGATATTTCCAGATGTCGACTCACATGTCGATCTTCAAGTTCTGGAACTTCAGCTATTTCCTCTACTTCTTCTGTCGTTGCACTTGTAGTTGGGTCTTCCAGATGTCGACTTACAGGTCGATCTTCAGATTCTGGCACCTTGTTTGTTTCTTCTTCTGCTTCTGATGCTGAACTGTTAACCAATACTTCAAGATGTCGACTCACATGTCGATCTTCAGGTTCTGGAACTCTGATGGTGTGACTGGCATGCACCCAGTGTTTCACTCCTGCACATTTGACTGCAGTGGTTGTCACCAGGATCACTTGTCGTGGTTCGTCCCAGCGAGGAACCAAACAGTTTCTTCTCCTGTGGACTTTTATGCGGACCCAATCTCCTGGATTCAAGTCGTGAGCTGGTTTTCTTTCAAGAGTGGTCGCATCCGGTCCAACCTGATGAAACACAGAACGCACCACATCAGCCAATCCTTTGCAATAATCCAGCACTAGATCATCAGTTATAGTCAGTAGTTTGTTGACAGGTACTTGTGCTTGTCTCATTGCTCGTCCCATAATTATCTCATGGGGACTGAGTCCAGTTTTCCTTTCTGGAATACTTCTGATTGTCATTAAAACTAATGGCAAGGCATCTGGCCATTTGAGTCCTGTAGCTTGACAAATTTTTCCTAACCTGTTCTTAATTGTTCCATTCACTTGCTCTACTATTCCAGAAGCCTCTGGTCTGAATGCACAATGCAGTTTCTGTTTAATACTAAGTGCTTCACAAATCAGTTTAACTAATTCATTTTGGAAATGTGTTCCTCTATCTGTTTCAATCGTGACTGGAAAACCATACCTCGGAATGAATTCTCGTAGCATAAGTTTTGCTACCGTGATTCCATCATTCCTTCTGGTTGGGTATGCTTCCACCCAACGGGAAAACAAACAGACGACTACTAGGACATACCTTAGTCTGTTGCTCGGTGGCATTTCAATAAAATCCATTTGCATTCTAGTGAACGGACCTCCTTCTCGTCCTATTGTTCCTAGACTCACTACTGTCTTCCTTCCTGGATTTAACTGTTGACAAATAAGACATCTTTGACAAAGACTTTCAGCTATGGCTCTGAATTTTGGATTATACCATGTTTGTCTAAAAAGTCTGATCATTGAATCTCTCCCAAAATGTGCTTGTCCATGGTACATCCGTGCCATGTCAGAAATCATGCTATCAGGCATAACTGGTCTTTCATCTCTGTAAACCCAAACATCATTTTCCTCATGTTTTCTACATCCTACTTTTATCCATGTATCTTTTTCCTCATCATCTGCTGCTTCCTGTAACTGTCTCACCTCATCCCATGTCTCGACAGGGTTAGTAAAAAGCAAAGGACAAGAAATATGCTCTCTTTCTCGGCTTTTGTTTAAAGAAACCACATTCTTTGCACAGTACTGTGCAATTTCGTCTGCATATTTATTGCCGACAGTTATGTAGTCTTCCCCATTTTTATGTGCATTGCACTTCACAACAGCAATCTGTTTAGGCAGCTGTATCGCCTCAAGCAACTTTTTCACAAAATCTCCGTTTCTAATTGGCGTTCCTGCAGACGTCAAGAAACCTCTTTGTGACCAAATCTGACCAAAATCATGCACCACCCCAAAGCCTTACTGGCTATCTGTCACAATCGTAACCCGTACATTTCTTCCCAACTTCCATGCTTGAATCAGAGCTACTAGTTCTGCGACTTGGGCAGACCGTATTCCTTTCAGACAAGATGCTTCCATTACAGTTGCTACTGTGCAAACTGCATATGCTGCACTTAGAACTCCATCATTCGTTCTCAAACATGAGCCATCCACAAACAGAATATAATCTGATTCGTTTAAGGGCTCATCTCGTATGTCTGATCTCGGTTTTGTACAATATTCAAGTACATTCAGACAATCGTGATCTACTTCATCCATTTCAATCACACTCTCTTCATCTGGCAATGATGTCGAAGGATTCACATTCATACATCTGTCAATGGTCACATTATCTGCACTTAAAATTACTTTTTCATACCTAGTCAGCCAACTATGTGTCATATATTGTGTTTTCGTTCTTGTCAAGAGAATTTCCACAGAATGGGGAACATATACTCTCAGTGGATATCCCATCACTATGCCTTCACTCTGTTCCAGACTCACACAAGTAGCAGCAACTGCTTTCAAACATCCAGGCAACGCTTTCGCTACAGGGTCTAAAACAGCTGAAAAATATGCAATGGGTCTTTTCATAGTTCCATGTCTCTGTACCAAGACTGAAAATGCACATCCATCTCTTTCACTGCAATACAACTCAAAATCTTTCTCATAGTCAGGCATTCCCAATGCTGGAGCTTCACACAATTTCTTTTTCAGCTCTCTGAATGCTTTCATTTCTTCCTCATTCATTTCAAAAGGATCTTTAACATCCTTCTTTTTTAGTTTTTGCAATGGTTTAGCAATCAGGGAAAAACCGCTTATCCATTGTCGACAATATCCAACCATTCCCAGAAACATTCTTACCTCTCTTTGCGTCATTGGAGCTCTCATTCCTTGAATCATTTTTATTCTTTCAGTCGTTACCTTTCGCACTCCTTTCTCAATTTTATGCCCTAAATATTGGACTTCTTGTTGTCAAAACTGCAATTTTGATGGGGACACTTTATGTCCTCTTTTTGCTAAATGATTCAGCAAAGCAATTGTATCATTGACACATGCTTCCTTCGTTTTTGATGCCACCAGTAGGTCATCAATATACTGAACCATCACTGACTTTTCTGGCATTTTTAAATCTTCCAAGGATTTCTTTAGAATTTGATTAAAGATTGAGGGGCTTTCTGTGAACCCTTGAGGAATTCGGCACCATGCCAAAATACGCTCTCCAAACCTAAACGCAAATAATGGCTGGCTATCTGGATGCAATGGAATAGAGAAAAATGCATGACATAAATCAATTACTGTGTACCATTCTGCTTCACGTGGAATCTGGTATAGAATCACAGCAGGGTTCGGTACTATTGGGCAACAAGGCACTACAATTTTGTTTACCTTCCTCAAATCCTGTACAATTCTATATGTTCCGTTTGGCTTTTTCAGTCCCATTATTGGCGAATTACATGGACTGCTCATTATTTCTTTTAGAATCCCTTGTTCAATCATTTTATTTATTACTGGCGTTATTCCTTCAATTATTTCTGGTGTCAATTTATACTGGGGCGTATTTGGGTAACTCGTTCCTTCTTTTACGGTTATTTTAACGGGATCTACTTCTTTCATTAATCCTATATCTTCTCCTGTAAAGTCCCACACTTCTTCTTTCACTGTCTTTTTCAATTCAATTGGGATTTTCTCTGCATCAAATACAGGAAACAAATCATTTACTTCTGGTTCTAAATTTACCATTGTCATTTTATACAGTACATCTTCATCTGGGGTCTGAAATGCAATTCCATCTGGAGTACAATAGATAGTGCAATTCATTTTGCACAATAGATCGCGTCCTAATAGGTTCACGGGACTACAATCGCATACCACAAATCGGTGCATTTCACTAAATGGACCAATCTTTACCTCCACTAATTTAGTAAGAGGCGTCTTTATTTGCTGAATCGAAACTCCAACTTCTTGGATATGTTCACCTGAGAGAGGAAGGTTTGGAATTTCCACTGACCTAACAGTAGAACGGGTAGCTCCAGTGTCCACAAGGAATGTTACATTTGCACCATTCACTTCTCCATCCACAAATGGACCAGACTGATCTACCTCTAGAGTTGCGCCAAGCACGCACTCTTCCCCCTCTCCTAGGCACCGTCAGAAGCTTTCATCCGTTTCATCCTCATCCTGTCGTAACCAATATTGAGAAATGGCAGCTGCACGCGGCAACTGTGTTACCTGTTCTCCTCCGTAGAATCCTGTTTCTGCACTGTATTTCTGTTGCTTAACACTCTTGGGAAGTGGTGGTTGTGGCACCTGACTTTGTTGAGTAACTACCTCACTCTGCACCTGTGAATTTAATGATTGATTTTCCACATTAAGTTTTGGAGGAAATTTACACTCGTTTCTCCAATGCCCTAGCTTTCCGCAGTTGTGGCATGGCCACTTTTTCTTTGCCTCATCTATGCTCATTTGACCTTTTCCTTTACCTATATTTGGTCGAGATCTAGCCTGTCCTGCTTCATTACCTGTATTACTCAATTGAGCTTCTTGCTTCTCTGCAACTTTCACCTGTGCCCACATGACTTTTTCTTTCAATTTACGCTGTATACTCTCAATATCATCACTGCAATACTTAGCATATCTCAAAACTTCGTCGACTGTGCTATTCTGCCAACAAATCATATGCTGTTTAATCATCTCACTTATCTCTGGTTTCAACCCATATACGAATCTATATACAAAATGACTCATATCCTTCTCATTTAGTGTCTCATAACCACTATACTGTTTGAAAACTAACAACAGCCTTTCATAATAAGCATGCACTGATTCTTTACTTTCCTGCGTTGTTCTGTCTATTTTTACCCAATCTGTTTCTTTAGGTGGAATCTTATTCTTCAAAAAGGTAATTACTTGGTCATACTTCCTCATCACTTCTGGTCCTGGCGCTCCTGTTTTAGCGTCCCTTGGATATTCTACAGTTGGCCAATCAATAGTAATCTTACATTCTGTCCACAAATCAGCTGGCACTACTATATCAAACAATCCATCCAAGTCTATCCACAACACCTTTGAAACTTTAACAAATCTCTCCACTTGTCTGTACCATTCTACTGGCTTTTCTCTCAACTTTGGGAAGTCATTTGTAAATGACAGTATATCCTGTCTAGTCCATGGAACATGCACATAACTACCTCCTGGAGTCTCTCTCATCGGGTACTCCCTTACAACTGGTTCCTTATCTGTCACTGCAAAAGCCAAAGATGCTTTATCTGTAACTTTCTCACTCCTTTTCGTCCATCTATTTCTCCATCTATCCACATCACCCCATTTTCTCAGTAAAACAATTAACTCTTTTATTTGGGTCAATCTTCCTGATGTATTCAGATTCTCTATATCTTTCTCACAAAAATCTACTCTGTATGGTTTCTGCAACGTTCTCATTTTTGCAAATTCTACTCCTAGTTCACTTGCTGTCTCTTCTAATTTGTCATGTAAATTCCTAGCTCTCCATGTAAGACTTTTGCATAAAAACATAATCTCATCATCCTGATAATTTTTTAATTTTTCTGTACCAATCGTTCCTAAAATCAATTCTTCCATGTCTATTTTTAACCTAATTACATCTAATGGTTTTACTTCTGTTTCTTTTGTTTTTAGCGTTTTCATCCATTCATTTAACTCATCTGGAGTCGGACCTACAGGCGTACTATTTAATTCTATCCAATTGTTACTTCTTTCTGGTGTCCCTGATGCAGACTCCGTTACCATGGGTATTCTCCTGAACTCATTCTCATTTATCGTCAAATTAGTAGGTGGGCTTGGTCTATAGGTACTAACCAAATGGTGTGCACCTTCATTATTCAGTTCCATCCCTTCTCTTTTTCTTTGCAAATGTGAATTCATGGGAATCACCAAAGAACGTTCATCAATTTTCTGATTCTCAAAAATTGGCATTACTGGACCTATCGTCACTGGTACAGTTACAGCTTCCATATTTTTTGTCAATGCTCTTATTTTCTCAGTCAATTCTCTTGTGGTTTTTGCTAATTCAGTTGCATTGTCACTTTCTATCTCTTCATTTTGTGAAGTTTTTAATTGATCTTGTGGCCTATTTATCTCATCTCTTCGTTCGGGATTTTTATTCCTCCCAGTTTCCATTGGCGGTGCATTAGGTGTCACCACCGCAGAAGTCTGTTGGTATGGAGGTGGGTTTCTGTTTAAAATATCTTCCAGCAATTCGTCATCCGTTTCACTACCACCATACCCATACCTTTCTATAACTACATGTTTCTTTTTCTCTGTACACTTTCTCTTTGCTTCTGTCCTCATGATTTACTCCCCATAACCTTCCAGGCACAAACTCATGATTCTTTAATCCTCTGAATCTCTCTCGTTCATACATTTCATCTTCCCATTCAGTTAAAGCTTCAAACTGTGTTGGTCTAGGTCTAGGTTCTAACATTGCCATCTTCTCTCTCAAATTCCGTAGTACAGCTACATTAAATGAACCATTCTCAGGGAAAGCCAATGCTCCATCATTCTTGGTATATTTTGTCCAATTTTCTAACCATATGCATGTATGATATCCATATTTCAGCATCATGTGCGAAGCTGGTGATTTCGGCGGAGGAATTACTTGTCCCTCTCTAGTCACTACCTTTTTGTCTTTCTTAAAGAAGGTCTTAACTTTCGACATCCATGACGTTTTCTCTCTACCATATTCATAATACGACATGATTCACAATCGCTTTTTCTCCTCAACTATCCGTAATTCAACACTGTTCTCTATGCGTTATTCCAACCAATACTAGCGCGACTCACACCAACACTCCAATCACAAACTTCCACGTCACTATTCTATTCAACCAATACTAGCGCGACTCACACCAACTCTCCAATCAGAGCCGTTTCTGTCTACAGCCCACTGTCCAATCCCAGCGCGGCTTTTGTCTACGTCAGCTCTGCTCCTGTTTCTGTATGACTAGCGCACTGTCCAATCCCAGCGCGGCTTTTGTCTACGTCAGTTCTGCTCTTGACCCCTCCTTTACAAAATTTATCGGCAATTTCTTTTTCAACAATTCTTCGTTAGTTACAACATTTCAAACACATTTCCATTGTCTGATTCACTAAACAAAAGAGATAGTTTTGTCCATTTACACAAGAATTCTGTATTTTCCAGTAGGCAGCGCTTACCTCTACCCTACCACAGAATTTTCTTTTTCGCCGATAAAGTAGCACTTCCCTCTACCTTACCCTTCTTTCAAGCAAGCGGTAAACCCGTTTCTCTGGGGATAAAACACATGTGGAGACTATACTGCTCCTGAGAATTAAGGCCAGAGTTTCACAAGAAAACCGGTCACTATTTCACTCACACACCTTTTATGCGGAAAATGTCCCTATCATAACACAACCTGTGTTATCACCAATATAAACTCAGACAATGCACTATTCCATGTGACTTCTCTTGCCACACGTGTTCCACTTCCTACTTCCTGGAAGCGTGAAAACTTACATATAACATAACACGACTCAACATAAAGTGTTAGACATGAACTTATCAATAATCACCAAACTAATCTATAGTAACCATAACTCTGCTACCAAGAAATCTGATCCAGCGCTAACAATAAAAATTCTTCTCCTATATGCTTCGGTCATCCAGGTGCAACTTATCCCTCCAACACACAAACTATATCCATATGACGGTGGGGCCCATAACACCGCATACACATTCACTTACTTATTTATTCCCTGGATTACCTCCGTCCTTAACCTAGGAGAAAACAATTCGCTGAAAGGAGACGGGCTACCTCTTTTAACACGACATAATGTTTCTCATTGCTTTTAAGGTATTCCGCTCATTGGTCGATGGACCAACTAGTAGGAATCAGTTGATGGTGATTAAGACCAGCTCAATCACAATAAACTCTTTAACATTTTACCTTAATTATTGAGCTAAAGAATCACTGAGTCATTTGTTTAAAGAATAATAAAGTTTATATAAAGTTTTGAAGCAAGAAATAAGTTTAAGCTTATTAGTCAGATCATTACATTTATCATCATTATAAGAATAAATTGAAATTGCAATGCATACCTATTAGACGGAAAAATAAAGTTGTTACAGCAAGAACTCCAAAAGATCAATCTATCTGTCTTGGAAAATCTAATAGTTCTAAATAAAAAAATCTATCAGGAGTAAAAAGGTTCTCCAAAAGCAGCATCTTATACTCAACTAAAAATATAAAATAGCAGCAGCAGCAGCATCAGCTCGTCAGCATCAGCAACCGCAACTTCACCCATCTACAGCATCCACTCTCTCCAGCATCTACTCTCTCCAGCATCTAACCCCTCCCCACCAAGAGTAGGTCTTCTTATACCCTAATTCTAGCTTACTGAATAAAAAATGTTGCATCTCTATGGCGTGATTCTCTCTCATTGGTTCATTCAAGTCCATATACATTTTAATCAAACTTCCTTGTCTTAACCAGTTCTTTGTGGAATGTCCATGCTTGCATCGTTTCCCACAGTTCATGACATTGCTCATCCGTTTCGATCAGTCCAATTTGTATATTTTTCTGATACTTTTTAGATTCAACAGTTCCGTCCATTTATTCAGTTTGACTTCTCACGCTTCTTGCTGATCATCTTGGCACACATTTGCTCAAAAGGTCACAATAGCCTTGACCATACTTCCATCTTAGGCTCTCAGCACGAACACGTGGTCATCCTTTTCACAGCCTTTCTCCTCTACTACACGGCTTCTTGCTCATGCGTACTCTAGCAAATGGCGGCCATTTTATATCGCTGCTCAACAGGCCTAAGCGCACTATTTTCAAAGATAAACAAAATATTGTTAAAATAAAGAATATAAACCCTTTAGTTTCCCTCCCATCTTTCTACGTACCCCAATTAGGTATTACCTAGCAAAAAAGCAACATATAAAGCCGTCCCTTACTTACCATCGCTTTATTTTGCCACCACACGTTTTATTTTCAAAGCACAAATCATGCGTTTATTATTTTATTAGTACGCAAGTATTACGTTTAAGTTAGACACGTAAACAATTATAAGTTGATTAATTTGCACACAAAAATAGCGTGTTACCTTTAACCCTTTACATGTAACATACATTGTTGGTTATTTACTTAAACGAACATGTTTATTAATTATTTTACGAAAATTATTAGGAGGTTAACATTTTTTCATTTATCCTGCTCCATCACTTCCTTTAGAGGAGATTGCAAACCAGTCTTTTGAATTTACCAGATGGGATTTATGTCTGGATGTGTCTCTAGATTCTGATGATAATGAGAAGCATGATAATGGTGAAGTCTCAGATCCATGATACAGTGATGTGCCTAATGACAGTTCTCAGGATCTGGACTGGAAAGATAACACTCCTAAGCCAGAGCCAACTTCCAGAGACTAATCACCAAATGGCGTCTACAGTTTTCACCTGGGTCGGCAGAGCGGCTCAAATTTGTAATCTGCCTCTAGCTTCTATAGAGAAAATGTCGTTCTTATTTGATTCTGTAGGTAAACATAGACGGTCCAGAGGAGATGTTCCAGTGCTGGACTACATCTCTAAAGAAGGGCTGTCGTGCATGAGCAACTCAGCTACAGGCTCCACTTTTGTATCAAAACTAGAAAAGAAATACATAGAACCTGAGTACCCTCAAGTATGTCTGCTAAATCAAGTCACACACAATGTGCCAGAGTTACACGCAATTTGCAGATATTGGGGGTTGTGATCAGAGTGGATGCGGCCTAGGTAGTCAATGTGTGTGACACAGGGGGTCAGGCTCAGTGTGCCAATCAGCCTGTCAATCCTCATGTGTAAAGCGTGAGGCGCAGAATAAAAGGAATGCACCCAGGTAGTCTTATTGTGCCTGTGCCACAAGTACGCTAAGCTCCAACTCTCTAACCAGTTTTTGAGAGCCTGGGCGTTCGAGGAAACAGTCATACAGGGCATCAGAGGGAATGAACGGTCCAGGGCGACATCTAGCACACTATTAAAGTCGACACCTAATAGCCATGGGACTCCACCCCAACGCGACAGAACCCCAGAGAGCGCATGCAGTAATTGTATCTGGTCGGTGTTGGGGGAGTATATGCTTCCCAGCAAGACATGTCGACCATGTAGTGTGGCCTTCACAAGAACATATCTGCCCTCTGGGTCAGTGACCGTCTCATCCAGTTTAAATGACGTCCCTGGATCAAAACCCCTTGGGCGTAGGTGGAGAAATCAGTGGCGAACATCTGGCATGCCAGCAGCACTGTAATTTGGTCACTACAGGGCATGTCAAATGGGATTCTTGCAGTTCAGCGACATGGACTGAGTGGCGCTTAAGGTATGAGTAAATGGCATATCTGCGTGCAGGGGTATGTATTCCGCGGACATTCCAATTTAGTACTTTAATAGAAGACATGCGTTGATGTGTGTTGGGGAAGGACAGGTATGGGCTTAGCGGTGATGGCTCGCCAGCTGGAATGGCAAGAGCAGGGAGACCAGGCAGCATTTGTAAAACTGAAATAAGAAAGCATAATAAGATAACAACAAAAGAACAATGAATGCCAGATGTGCCAAACGCCAACTGAGCACCCGCCCAAACCAATCTGAAGCCAACATTTAGGTACAAATTAAAAACGTTTTTCAAGGGGGACCTGCTCAGATACAAAAGGCGATTAATCCTCTTAGTGCGATCAACGTTGGGTTCCTACATAAAGTAATGGGCTAATTTCAGGCAGTTCAGCTGTGTCAATGTTCCCTGTGGGGGAAAGTAGGAAGGGAAGGGTTAGTACAAGGTATAAAGAGAAGGAGCATAGCAATTCAGTTTTCCATATGGCTATAGAACACAAGGGGTTAAGGCTGGTCCTGTGTAACCATGCTTCATGCTGCACGTGATGGGCGAACAATAGGTAAGGCAGAGGGTAGATCAAATAATGTCATTGGCTGTCTGTGGAGGGGGGGCACAGAGTTCGCCCTGGAGGGCCAGGTGGCTACATAACTCAGCACTGGAGGATTGTGGTAAATCATGTGCAGGGCTCAAGTGTCTTGTTTCTTCTGTGAGGGCAGCGGTCTGTTGCAACGCTCTGCATCTTTCTGTAATGATCTGTTCCAGGTCAGGCATAGACTTGAGGGTTGAAGGCCGGTGCGGGCCAGAGTGGCGTCGGCGACCTCTAGCGTGCACCCTATTTTCAACAGTGCCAGATCTCGACATGTCAGTGGCTTGAGGGCCGTAGACTCCTAGCCAGTGCCAGACCTCATCAGGCGAATCTAAAAAAATGCATTGTGCTGCATGCGACCACTCTGAGACGCGCTGGGAACAGCAGCGAGTACTTCAGCTCTAGTTCGGGGAGACGTTGCTTAACTGCCAGAAAAATGCTGCTGTGCCATTGAACTGCGATTGTGTAGTCGGGAAAGATCATTATTTGTGCTTTGTCCACTTTTATCTCAGGAAGTTTCCTGGTCTTGCGCAGGATGGAGTCTCAGTCACGGAAATGTAGTAACCAGAGTACCACTGGACGAAGATTGGCTCCAGGCGGGGGCTTTCTCGCTGGGACTCGGTACACCTGTTCAATGGTGAAATATTGCGAGAATGTGTGCGGAGGAAGCAAATCCCGCAGCCAACGCTCCAGGTGTTGTATAGCATCTTTGCCCTCTGTCCTCTCAGGGAGCTCCACAATTCGAACATTTTTTCTCCTCGATCTACCCTCAGCGTCTTCGGCCCTCTGCTCCAAGACATCAGTACGCTCCATCAGTGTCTGTATTGATAGATGTGCGCATTGAGCTTGTAAGTCAGCAATATTGTGTTCCACCGTGTCTACCCTATTCACAAGTTTTCGGTAATCAGCATGTAGCAGTGTGAAATCCGTAGCCATGGTGGCTATTTGGGCTTCCAATGATGTTCAAGAGCGCTCAGTGGCCACCTCAATTGCTGCCTGCATAGTGTCCAGTTTGCTTTACAGCGACGCAGCGCGCTCCATCCTCTGTGCGCAAGGGGAGAATCTAAAGGTCAGTGAAGCGAGTTGAGGAGTTATCCCACAGAGTCCCGGCTGTGGAGCGGACAGGTCAGTCCAAGAAGGACAGTAGCAAGAGTCCTCGCCGGGGGGCCAAGATATGACCACAATCACTAGGATCCAGACTCTTCTCCCTCATGCTTCATCCAACTCCCACAGCAGGAGTGGCCACCCAATGATGCCCAGGAGACACGGCGCCAGCCACAACAGTGCATTCAAGTTCAAGTGTTTGGTATAGTAGCCTGGGCCCGAACCGACTCCCGTGCCCCGCCTCCAGCTGCGGCAGCCGTAGCGGCACACCAGCGTCCCAAAGGAGCACCCGCAGTCCACTATACTCAAGCCCCCCATCGAGCCCACTGGGGAACCTAATGTGATGCAGGGGCACTCTTCGCCTGCCAAAGGGTATAAATATGTAGATCACTGCTCGACTCCCTCCCCGCCCCAGTAGCGTCTGCTAGGACCACAGAGGGAGTGTCAGCCTAAGCCCGATATGGCCCCCAGGCCTGCGGCAGCATTGGCAGTCAGGGAGAAGGAAAGCAGGGAGCCCCTCAGCAGCAGAGTCCTCAGCCCGAGCTGGCCCCCATGCCTCTGCCCTCACCACCACCAATATGAGGCAGCAGTCAGAGGAGCCAGGACAGCGGTGCTGCAGGAAGACATCACCCCTCCCCCCCCCCCCACGGTCAATCCTGGGCCGAATTGGCCCCCGGGCATCACATCTCAGCCGCAGTCAGCAGGGGGAAGGGGGAGAGGAGGAAGAGGGCATGCAGGCATCCATCATTCGCAACAAGTTCCCCCAAGCAACAGCTCTCACCTCTGCACTTGTTGCGGCCCTCCTTTCAGCTTGTCAGGTGTGCGTCCGCTAGAGGGCCCAAATCGTCCGCTCACTGCTCCCGTCTAGCCAGTTCCAGCATTCGATCGTACAGCCATCCCAGTGCCGCCACAGGTTTGTGTTCTGGGCAGTGGGGGAGGGGGGTGGGGGGGCAGGAGCATCTGTTAGAGTATCGCAGTGGCTTCAGGAGCATCCAGCCGTTCATCACTCACCGGCTCGCCGCCATGCACGTGGGCGCAGGCTGCAGTCGATCCTCGCAGCAGAGAGGCGGCTCGCAGGAGGCGAGTCGCAGGATGTGGCAACAGAGGGTCTCACAGGGGATCATACAAGGCAGTCAGTGCATTGGATGGCTTGTGTACGTTAGGGTAATGGCCAGATAATGGGGAAGAGTCACAGAGCTTCACCAAAACGCGTCTGCCATATTGGCTCCGCTAGCCACACCCCCATTATTTTCTTGCTCCCTTACCCCGTTTCCCTTCATATTAGGTCTGCTTGGTATGCATATTTTTTACCTATCAACAGAAAGGGAACGAGAGGAGATCGGATTCTGATGCGTACTTCTTACTGCAGATCCCTCATCTTGTGAATACCTCCAGGCGCCAGACTGGATCTGGAGTTTTTTCTCAGCTTTGTTTCCCCAGTGCCAGAAGGTAGCATTGTTGCAGCTCTGCATCAATACCGTCCTGCCTCAGAAGTGACACTAGATCTACATATATGCCCCAACCCTGCTCACTGATTTCAGTTCCCTTCTTTCTGCGCCTTCAGACCCATATCCAGAGCTCGCTTCCTAACTTTGTACCTCATCCCTGATGAGTTTTTTTGTCAAATGTTGCTTCAGTGTGCAATGGAACATGTCCTCGCCTAAAACCACAGGGTTTAAGCCTTGTAGGGACTGTCACTAGCAGATGTCGGTGACAGATACTCACTAGATCTGCCTGTGGTGTCTAGGCTTGTTGCACAACTCCAGGGCCTACGGGTTCTGTGCCTGCATGAATCCCAAGAAGATCCTGGACTGCAAAGCCAAACTGTATGTCACTGAACACACATAAGTTGTGCTCCCGGTCAAAGTCCAGTGCGCGGCCCCACATCCATTCTCAATGCTGTCCTCGCAACTTATCCTCCTCCCAATTGAAGTCATTACATAAGTCCAAGAAAAGGAAAAGGAAGAATTCGAAGCGGGATTCCTCCTTGTCCCAGCACAGTCATCCTGAGGACATCAAGGTGCCTCTCGATCTTCGTCCTGATCCCCTCCCGAGGAACAGATCCCTCAATTGTCCCAATGTACTCCGTGTTTCGAGGTCTGTTGGCGGCAATGCAGCAGATAGAGACTTTCAGATAAGCCATGCTGTGCATATTTGGCACCCTTCCAGCTCCCTCTTGTGTGCCTTGAGGCCCCAAGGATCCAAGGAGGCCTCCTTTCTGGTTCCATTGGCAGATCCATCCTCTGCACACTCTCTGCCTTTTGTCCCCACTGCACTCTAGACCCAGCCTTACTTCAGTTCCCATTATACAGCTCACACCAGTGTCTGCCATGTTGACTTTGGCCCAACTCCGCCAATGCAGAAGTGCCCGATTGTACTGTCCTTGTCCGAAATGAATCCGACTTGACCTCGACCGTAGTTGCGTCATATGCCACAACCGATTCAGCCTAATTTGGACCCAAATACAACACTTCCTGTATATCAGACATCATCCACAAGCCCTTCATAACTTGTTTGGTTCAGTCTCTGACCAAAGGTAGCATAATCTTGGATATGACAATAGAGATGATGCCCAAAATGATGATGACATGAACTTGTACATGGATTTGTATGAGGCGAGTGGTCTGTATACCTGTCCTGACACTGGTTTGAGTTTTCCAATCCAGCCATTCAACTGAGGAATCAGCTTCTTTTGCTATGGTCCTCCAGCATGTGGCCGAAGGTCTGAGTGTCCAACAAATAGAACAAATATGTTGACCGGGGTTCTTCAGCCTGGACTGGCATCTACTGAGTCGCTTCTACCTTTCACTCACTGACACATTTATGGGCCCCTTGGGCAAACCTGGCTCTTGCCCGCTGGTAAATAGGCAGGTGACCAGACTTTACAGGCATGCTGCCCCAGGAGACCTTTCCTTCCTGACCCAGTGCCCTACAACATAAAGCCTGGTTGTCCAGGCCTCTTTGAGCAGACTCCTTTCCTACAACTCCTCCTGACAGAGAATCTAAACAAATGGAGGCACTAAAAAAACAAGTGTTTTCTTCCACCAGACTAGCCCTTTACTTGGTCAATGGTTGCTATTCAAATGCTTTGTGGGATATGGTCGGTGAGATTTTGCTGATGGTTCCAGAAGAGTTTTGTGCAAATTTAGCGCAGATGGTCAGGATGCAGCAGAGTATACGATTTGTTCTGGACTGCAGACTACTGATGGCTTGGGCAGGGCTGTTGGTACCAGCGCCATGCATTGGCGCAACACATTGACGAGATCCATGTACATTTTAGATGACGTCCAAGCACTGTTAATGGCCATACCATTTGATGGCACTCGTCTGTTCAGAGATAAGGAAGACTCGGCATTGGAGCGCTTCAAGGAAAGCAGGACCACAGCAATCAACAATACCAGTCTTCCCCTATCTCGATGACTGGCTGTTGATGGCGGGCTTGCCACAGTCAGTCGTAGACTATCTCCAGGCGATGGTGAACCTTCTAGCATCTTTGGTATTCTCGTTCAGTGTGCCAAATTTACACCAAGGTCCCATCCCATGACATGACGAATTAAAGACACCACCATGTGTGATTGTGCCTCTCCGGTCACAACCTCTCCAACACGCCTCAGACTTTACTCTTTTATGTGTATTTAATTGGGAAATAGTGTCATTTGTACAAAATGTTGTTGTTTCCTTCCCCAGAACATGTCTATCAGAATTATTATTTCTTCCCCTTGCTTTAAAGAATGTGTGTTCCCATACCCTTGACACCTACAGGAGACTATTTAATGCCTACATTTTCTAAATGCTCTTTTCAGTGAAAGTTAGAGATAGGGAGCGCTTTACTTTTAAACAGATCGAGTTTGTTGCCTGAGAATATATTGTGTTTCAGTAATATTCAAATCCTGTGATTCCGAGGTACTGGTGTTTGAGTGGAAGAGAACTGTTCTAAATAATTTTGAAAGAAGATTGTCATTTTAATTTTGGTATAGAAAAAACCTAGAGAGTGGGTAGCCGAGCACCCAAGTGATCTGACCAACCTGGAGTAATTCTCATCAAAATCCCTTCCACTTGAAGATAAAAATCATCCAAACAGCAAGGACTGAGGTTTTTTTTAAAATTAATGTGTCAGTTAAGTAAACATTCTACCAAAACATGGACGCAGCATGCCTGAACTACACAAATGCTACATTGGACCCATGGATCTTCCGGTGTTTAGACAAAATATCAAGTTAAAAATATCAGGAGAAATAAATATCGGAAATTAAATATCGTGACACAAAAATATTGTGCTGCCTAAATATAGTTGATAAGAATATTGTTTTTAATATCGTTTTCAGTAATATAGGGCCTCATTACGATGGCCGAAGGACCGCCACCGACAGGCTGTCGGTGGCGGTCTTTCGGCCATCTTACCAGGGATCTCCGTCCGCCATATGACAATGGCATTTTGACGGGTGGTGGTCGGAAACACAGACCGTCACGGTACCGATAGGCGGTCTGTATCTGGTCGCCTGTCGGACCTCCCTGTAATCCCAGAATTGCAGCGGGTGTAGGGATTACAATATCCCCTTTTGCCAGTCGTTCTGCTGCGGTCAATCCGCAGCAAAACGGCAGGCGGAAACGGATTTGGGGGCCTGTAGCGGGCCCCCCTAAACCCCTGGGTCAGGGACATAGACCCTGGAGGGCACCTATGGTGCCCCCCTACATATCCCTACACCATGTGGTAGGCACCACATGGTGCCTGCCACGTAGTGCAGGGATATGTGTGGGGTGTCTGTTTTTGGCTTGTGGCGGGTGCTGCAGAGCGCAGCCCCCGCCACAATACAAAACATGGGCAATGCGACCGCCATGGTGGCGGTCGCATCCTAATTTAGCCTGTGGGACCGCCGCCTCATAGGCGGGCGGTCCCAAATACGATTGGATAGCGTCCGCCATCCTAATGACCCCTATAGTTGTTAAAAATATATTTTAAAATTATTTTAATATGTTTTAGTTGATATATTATTGTTACGTGTCACTATTGTTTGTATAAATGTTATACTTTTTTTTCAAATACAGCTTTTATTACTTACAGATTTCGACATTTTTATTTAATTATTAATAGTAATTTATAGTGTTGTAGCAGGTTGTTAGATTTGTAGGGGGGATAGGCTGGGAAGTTAATTAGGAAATAATTAATTATGAATTATTACATTATATTTAATTATATGATTGACATTTATTATGTAATACTGATTTATTTTCGTTATATGTTATTTGTGGGGTGTTAGATTTGTAGGGATATCAGGTGGGAAGTTAATTAAGTAATTAACAATTATTTATTGTCAATTATTTAATTGATTTTTTTAGTTATGTAATTTAGGGAATACTTACTAATTTTGCCTATATTTTAGTTGCGGGCGGCCAGGTTTGTAGGGGTCTAGGGTAGGAAGTTAATTAAGTAATAATTAAGTAGCAATTTATTATTAAGGGTAAATTAATAATTTATTTGATTTTTAGTTATGTAAACTATCGAATACTTTATATTTTCACTTATATTTTAGTTGCTAGGTTTCAAAGGGGTATAGGGTGGGAAGTTAATTAAGTATGAACTATTTTTTGCAAATTAATTATTTAATTGAATTTTAAATATCTGAAATATGGAATACTTATCTTCTTTACTTATATTTTAGTTACGGGCTCCTAGGTTTGTAGGGGTGTAGGGTTGGAAGCTAATTAACTAATAAATAACAAGTATTGATTTCTAATTAATTATTTAATTGATTTTAACTGTGTAAATGATGGAATACTTATTTTGTTCGTTATATTCTAGGTGCGGGCTGCTAGGTTTGTAGGGGTATTGGATGGGAAGTTAATTAATAATCGAATGGCAATTAATTAATAATTGACAATTAACAATTTTATTAAATAGTAATTATGTAAATTAATAAATTGTTTTTAGTTTTTTAATACATATATATATATATATATATTCATGTTAATTAATTTTTTTTTATATTAAGAATTTATTTTTTCCACATTCATGGGTTTTCTCATATATGTAATGTGTTTAAAGTGAGGTATTTGCCATAATCTTGCTTAGACTGCAGTAGAAATAGTAAAATTAATGTCTTCGCAGTTCAACACTTTCCCTATTGTTGTGCTGTTTGGAGTTGGGATAGTAAATTTGACCCCTGCAAAATTGAATGCCTTCCTTACTATTGCACAGACTGGAGTAGGAATAGTAAATTTTACTCCTCTGAAGTCCTACACTTTCCCTACTGTTGCGCTGTTTGGAGTGGGAGTAGTACATTTTATCCCTCCGAAATTCAACGCTTTCCCTACTGTTGCCCTGTTTGGAGTGAGAATAGTAAATTTAACCATTCCAAAGTCTAACACTTTCCCTACTGTTGTGTTGTTTGTAGTGGGAATTGTAAATTTAACCCCTTCGAAGTCCAGCACTTTACCTACTGTTGCACTGTTTGGAGAGGGAATAGTACATTTAACACCTCCAAAGTCCATTGCTTTCCCTACTGTTGTGCTGTTTGGAGTGGGAATAGTAAATTTAACCCCTTGGAAATCCAACGCTTTCCCTGCTGTTGCACAGACTGAGTGGGAATAGTAATTTCCCTGCTCTTGCACAGACTGGAGTGGGAATAGTAGATTTAACCCCTCTGAACTCAAACACTTTCCCTACTGTTGCATAAACTAGAGTGAGAATAGAATATTTCATATTCTTTAGACTCCAGTAGTTTTCATAATGTTGATTAAATAGATTTTATAGATCTTATAACATTATTTCTTTATATTATATATTATTTTTTTATTTTGAATTTTAATTTTTATAGTCTTTTTAGTAAATGTGGTTTTGAGGGTTTTAAATTGTAATATTTTATTTATTGCTTTAATTAATTAATGTTTTTTGTTATTGAATTGTTTATATTTGTTCTTGTTTTATTGTGTATGTAATATATATATATATATACATATATCTAAAATGTAAAATAAATATTCTTATTAATTATGTTACATTATATATATTCATTTTCATAGTAATAAATGTAAAATATAAAAAATAATATAATGTAAGTTAAATATTTGTAATAATTATGTTACACTATATATAAATATATATTTATATATGTTTATATACAGTGGTAAATATTAGTGGCATTTATGTAAATTACATTATAATAAATTTATATATATTTATAGATTAAAATATTTAACATTTACTACTTTTAACTCTTTATTTGTATTAAAAAATGTATATTTTTGTATCCTTGGACGAAATTAGTGTCAACAATATTTTATTTTCTATATTTTGGTACTTACCATTATAAGTATAGCAACACGATATTGTGGTAAATGATATTTCGACACAATATTTTTGTGAACGATACTGTTTACCACAATATGGTCTCAGTGATCCAGATCTTCCCTAGTGGCATGCAGTTCAAGTGGAAAGAGAGGGAAATCGCAATCTCATCAGCAGAGGAAGGAAAATAAATGGTTCTATAACAAAGGATGAAGGGTTTAATGTTGCTCCTGGCCTGCCAAACTCATTTGACATTAAACCCCTATAATTTGGCTGAAGCCAAAATATACTCAAATCTGGAAGCAGATTTCAACCTACCAAAAATACAGGAGTAAGCCTTTATGTTTGGATTATCTCGCTTCCAAAGGTCAATTAACTCTAGGACATTATTGTTGGGACAGAATGTACCCTGCATGGTGTACAGTTGTGTCTCCCCACCATGAGTGCCCAGCTACTAATATCTGGTATCCTGTTGTTTGAGGTTGTGGGTCTGTCCGTAGCCTGGCAGAGTGCAGCAAATATGCCCTCATTTGTTTGACAATGGACTACTGTCCCTGTCAGAGAGTAAGCATGTAGAGTGGTGGTGGCAGCGTACCATGTTTTCTGAATCAGTACTTGTGACCAGACCTTTTTATCTATGTCACTGGACTGGAAGCCTGTTGGCCGACTCCTGTAAAGTTCTGTTTCTATGTGCTAACCCATGTTTTAGCTCTAACATCCCAGTGCATGTTATGCATGTGTGTAGCTTGTGTGGTGCATGCACTGTGTGTACAAGTGAACCAGAGTAATGTAGGCCTGTGACTCCCATTTTAGAAACCCCTGGTCTACTCATATTCCCAGACTGGAGGTAAGGTTGTTTTTCCAGACAGCGGAAGAGTATTTCTGACATTCCTGAAGCTGGCAGGAAGAGGTCTAGACACCGAAGTGGATAAACCGACGACAGAGCTTCCTTTTGAAATTCATTGAGATGCGCTGGCTGCGAGGGGTGTTATACAGTTCCTACTAATCTAGTAGGACTGTGTATTTAGAACAACAAAACTTCATAATACAGAGACCAAGTCTTCTTATATAATCAGTAAATGTTGGCCTGTTTGGCTAGCTCACAGTACCACATTTAAACTCATAAACCTACAGAGTTATAGATGTTGTCAGTAACAAAGGATATTACTCTCAGATTCCCAAGGAAATTGTGGAAACAGATCTAACTCTTTTGTTTGTCACTCTTGCATGCCCAAAGTGCAACAAAGAAAAGGTACAATATTGCATTTTCAAACGTATATTGAAAAGCTCTAAACATTCCAAATAAAATATGAACTGCGATTGTAAGAAAGATGAGACACATTATTTTAATGAGCGTTATTAGAATAGTGAAAAATACAAACAATTCAATTATAGTAATTGTTCATAATGTTGGTAATGTTATTCCTTTCTATTATTAGCCTCTATTCTAAAGAGAGCATATCGGGAGTACCCATCTGCCCGGCCTATTGGAGTGACCTAACCCCATACCTTGGTGCTGTATGTTAGGAAGTCAGGCTCAGTGCATCCACGGATGCACCGCCAAGTGTACAGCTTTCTTCCTTCTCAGGATGAAGGTCGGGGACAGCGGGACTTCATCTTACTTCAGAAGTTTGTGATGAATCCGGCGTAAGTGCACCTCTCACCAACTTCAGCACAGATGCGATTTAAATAACAACACAGCAAACAATCACTCTGCGTCAAAGGTGCAGGACAGCGTTTTAATTAGACTAATGCAGAAGAGTTGTCTCTTTTTACAGCACAGAAAGTATGCCTTATGTTCTGAATTTGTGCGACCCTGGAACTAAATGTGCAGACTACAGGGCGACAATGCCTATCAGGAATAAATGCGTGCAAGGGCCGTTCTCACAATAGAAAAACATGTGCAACCCACCATTAGAAAGTTAAAGCGAGAACTAAAATGGAAGCTAAATGCAAGCCACTTAACAGGAACTGCTGATTAGTCTTGCTGTCTAGTGGAATCACCAGTTATATAGCAACAAAAATGAGTTCATCCTAGAGTCCATTGAAGTCAAACAATAACATTAGCCATTAATTATTTTTTATACATGCGTATTCAAATAATTTTTGCATTTATTCATAAATGTGTTCAACCCGTTATCACACAGTAAGTGACATAAAGGGAAACATGTAGGTGTGTATAACACAGAGATAAGGCGATGGTATAATGATACATTTTGGTTTGCTGTTTTGTTCAGTAAAAGTCCATTCTTTCAGTACAGCAAAGAAAATTAATTGTAAAAGGGTCTTATTGCCACAAGCGTCAACAGCATTTCGATCCATGGTTGATTAGAGGGTCATCATCAGGACGAACAGTTAATAAGCAGAGCCAAGATCTGCAATGGAAAGTTTAAAAGAATTGAGTGATGGGCATATGTATGATTGAAATAATGCTATTTCCTACAAGTATTGCTAATTACTTGGAGATTAAAAATTTGATGAACATGAAAAAGAGAGAAAAGAAAATAACTGTATGGTGTGTGATTCTGCCATATGTGAGATCCACCACCTGAAGGGAAAAGGGAATTTTCTTACCTGAAAAACCTGGAGATAGTTTCCTTCTCCTGAATACGTTATTAATGATAAAAACGAAAATGATTATTTTCTATCCTTTGATAAGGGAAACTAAATTAGTAGAAAGTAAATTAATTTATATTAACCTCATTTGTAAGGTACTGTTGAAAGTAGATGATGCAACTGTTGAAGACGCTTCTGAGCAAGGTGGAAGTTTGCGTAGTCCCTTGTTTGTCATGGATTCACCTGCACAAAATTATCTTGTAAAAATAAATTAAGAATACACACGTCCTCCCCTTCGCAGCCAAAGTCACCGAGAGACTCGTAAACACACAGCTGACCGCCTTCATCGAAGAGAACTCCATTCTAGGCGCCTCCCAGTCCGAGTTCCGCAGCAACCATAGCACTGAGACCGCCCTCCTCGCCGCCACCAACGACATCCGTATGCTACTCGACCAGGGGCACACCGCGGCCCTCATCCTACTAGACCTCTCCGCAGCTTTCAACACCGTCTCACACCGCACTCTCGCTGCCAGACTCCACGACGTTGGGATACGAAAAACCGCCCTCGCCTGGATCCGCTCCTATCTCTCCGGCAGAACCCAAAGGATCAGACTCCTCCCTTTCCTCTCCGAACCCACGGAGATCACCTGCGGAGTACCCCAAGGATCATCGCTGAGTCCCACGCTCTTCAACATCTACATGGCCCCCCTCGCCGCCATCGTCAGACAGCACGGGCTCAGCATAGTATCTTACGCAGACGACACCCAGCTCATCCTCTCCCTCACGAAGAACCCCGACGACACCAAACTATGCTTCCAGGAAGGAATGAAGGATGTCGCTGACTGGATGAAAAACAGCTGCCTGAAGCTCAACTCAGAGAAGACTGAGGTCCTCATCCTCGGACCCTCCACCTCCGCCTGGGACAACACCTGGTGGCCCTCCGCCCTCAGGAGCCCGCCCACCCCGACAGACCACGCACGCAACCTCGGCATCTTCCTGGACTCTTCCCTCACCATGACCCGCCAGATCAACTCTATCGCCTCCACCAGTTTCAACTGCCTTCGGATCCTCCGCAAGACCTGCAAATGGATACCCCCCGAATGCAGAAAATCCGTCACCCACGCACTCATAACCAGCAGACTGGACTACGGCAACGCCCTCTACGCCGGAATCAACAAAATTCTCCTACACAAGCTCCAAGCCATCCAGAACACCTTAGCCAGACTCGTCCTCGGAAACCCACGGCACGAACACATGACCCAACACCTATGAGACCTCCACTGGCTCCCCGTCGAGAAGAGAGTGACCTTCAAACTGCTCACCCACGCCTACAAATCCCTCCACAACATCGGACCCAAATACCTCAACGAGAGAGTCTCCTTCCACGTACCCAAGAGGAACCTCCGCTCCGCCGACCTCGCCCTCGCAGAGACCCCCCGCATCCGCAGAACCAGAGCAGGAGGAAGAGCTTTCTCCTACGTCGCAGCCAAAGCCTGGAACGAGTTACCAGTCAACATAAGACGCTCACCCACCCTGCACTCCTTCAGGAAGAACCTCAAGACCTGGCTCTTCGCCTGACCCAGAGCTGCACTCACCCCCGCCCCCCCCCCCCCCAGCGCCTTGGGACCCTCACGGGTGAGTAGCGCTCGATAAACCCCTGATTGATTGAAAGATGGTGTGAAGCTGGTTGTGCAAAGTGCATTAATCAATAACTACACGATATGGAGAATAGGTCATGATTAATTTAAAAGCAAACAAACGGGGCATGTATACTACACCAATCAGCGTGCCCAGTTTTTGCCAGGAAAGGAAGGGTAAATATCCTTGAAAAGGTACAATTCACTCATGAATGAAACAGAGGGGCCATATCAAGTGAAATTAACAGGTCACTCTTGCAGGGTCTATAGAAAGGCTAAAGCCTCCCACCAAGGGGAGATAAAAACTCTGATGAGTGATGGGAATCCAGGGACCCACACTCAACTTCTTCATGGGAAGAACCCAAATAGTCATCCTACCACCATTAACATCGAAGACCAAGAACCTGATCTTTGGAGTCCCCCAGGGATCGTCTCTCAGCCTGACCCTGTTCAACATCTACATGTCACCGCTCACCAGCATCATTCGATCCCAAGGCATCACCAACATCTCCTACGCTGGCGACACCCAACTTATCCGCTCCATGATGGCCAAGACAACCACCACCAGAAGCAACTTCACCAACTGCATGACTATGATAGCAGTGTGGATGAGAACCAACTGCTTGAAGCTCAACTCTGACAAGACGGAAGTACTGGTCTTCAGAAACAAGACCTCCCCTTGGGATGGCACCTGGTGACCAACAGAGCTAGGACGAACACTAGCACCCACTGACCACTCCAGGAATCTGGGGATCATTCTGGACAACAAGCGCGACATGATGGTACAAGTCAATACAGTGAGTGCTGCCTGCTTCCACATTCTTCGTGTGCTACGAAAGATCTTCAAATTGCTACCACTCCACACCAGACAAACTGTCATGCAAGCACTCATCACAAGCAAGCTCGACTACTGCAATGCACTCTATGCCAGAATCTCCAAGCAGCTCCTACACAGGATTCAGACCATCCAGAACACCACAGCAAGACTCATACTCAACCTCTCATGCCGCACCCACACCTTACTCACCTCAGAGAACTCCATGACTCCCCTATCAGAAACACAGCCAATTAAAACTCCTCACACACACAAACAAAGCTTTGCACAAACCTGGATCAGCATATCTGAACAGCCGCATACACTTTCACCAGCCCGCCAAGCACCTACGCTCAGCCTCACGCTCACTCAAACTCACCCCTGCATTCACAAAAACAGAGCAGGAGGTTGCTCGTTCTCATACATTGCACCCAAAACATGGAACTACCTCCCACAACACATCAGAGCCTTGTACTCGTTTCTTGAGTTCCATAAGAGGCTAAAGACCTGGTTATTCAAATAATGCTGCAGGTACCACACACTTGCTCAAGCACCTGGATATCCTCACGGGTGATTAGTGCGCTATTACAAATTGGCATTACATGCCGTAAGTGTAGGAACACATGCAAAAGAGTGAGAGTACATAATGATAATTAATATTCACATTGTCCAAAGTCCTTATCGGTGGTTACATGTGGCTAAGGCAGCGGAAGAAGAATCAAATAGCATTAATTAAATTTCAATCTTCTAAAATATTGAGTCCTGTTCTAATACTGTCAAGCCTCAAATTAAATCAAACTTTTTTAGGGTGTCAAAAACACTCATAAAAGTACAGAATATAATACAGGGCACAGAATAATTCATAAAACATGTCAATAAAAAGGTAAAAAAAGCATAGAATCTTTGACGTGTACCACAGATTTAAGAAATGCACGCTCCCTGTAGCATTCCACCTTGTTAGTTAACAATTTTGAGAAGTGGAGTGCCACTTTGCACTTAACAAATTAAACATTTCTTTACAATGTTAATAAAAATTGCTTGGTAAAAGTTACATAGAATTTACCAAAAAAAATGCAAAAGAGACTGGTCCGATACACCATCACAGGTTCAAATGCAGACTATATCGCTACTGTTCTGCCCTACTGTCACGCATCAATATCCATCTCAATTCCGCTATATTCAGTACATTTTGGAGGTCACCACCACACTATGGTTTTTCCACCTTTACAATGACCTGCCAATAGAGATCGTTCTGAGGATGATTCAGTCAATGAAATATGAGACCAAGAGAGCAGCCTTGCATCTGACCATGATCTAATGCTGACACAGTCTGGATTTCACTTTTTGTGTTTGTCCAATGTAACTTAGACCCTCATTTTGATGTCGGGCGGACCGCGTCGGTGGCGGTCTGCCCGACATACAGGGCATCGGTCCGACCACATGGTGCCTGCCACACAGTGCATGAATGTGCGCAAAGTGCTCAATAACACTGTGGCTCGTGCTGCAGCCCTTTTCCAGGGGCGCAACACAAGCCACAGTGTTATGAAGCACTTTTCTGCCCGGCGGGCACATTGTGAATGGGCGGTGGGACCACTGACGTCCTGTCAGGCGGTCCCCTGCCCGCAGCGATGGCGTTTTGACGCTTGTCCGACCGCCATCGTAATCAGGCCCTTATTTCACAGGGTCACCAAGTACAGTAAATCACATTATGGAAGTTATAGTGGGATTGTTGTTTTAGTGTATACTCTTTTTTAAACTTTGTTTAGTAATTTTCGGTTTTAGACGTTACAACCAACACACATTGGTGTGTATACACCATGAGCTCCATACCTTATCTGTTTAAGACATTCCTAAATGAGCAGCATTGTGTTCTCCCCAGTAAGGGGGCAGCATGGAACAATAGCACATTTGAGCATTAAACAGCAGTTCAGGCAACCTTATAAGAGAAGTAAGCATCAATAGTAAAGTGGTAGATAGAGCAGTATTAGTGAATGCCATTATAAATTATTATTATCAGTTTTCGAAGCAATGTATGACCTGAAGGGTTCCCAAATATCTTGTGGGCGGGCTTGCAGGCGTTGTATCTTTGCAAAGTTCTCAGCCCACTCCATAGGGAAGGCAGCGTCTTTCACCCAGTCAGCAAGTTTAGGAGGGGAGGTCCCTCATCGAGTCAGTTGTTTTTTGGCAGTAGAAGCAGCACTCCCACCAGCTGCCTAAACCGGCTTTGGGATGTGTTTAGTGTAACCCAGCAGTGCCGTCAGCAGAGCACAATCGACTAAAGTTTCCATGATCTCTGTTATGATATGGAAGATTTCTTCCCAGGAATATCAGATTGGTAGCCAATCCAGAGCAAGGTGAAAAAAGCCAGCAGTATTGCATGGACATCAGGGGCATTGCACAGGCTATCAGGGTCTAGCTCAGTGGTCTCCAACTTTTTCTGTAACAAGAGCTACTTATGTGCAACAAAAATTATCCTGAGCTACTAATATTATTAGTGTTGCAATAGGGAACACACCATACACGATTACATTAGTGGCCACGCTATGCTAGATCACCAGCAATGATCACCTCAGGGCATCAGGCAGGGTTGCCAGTAGCAATGTGAAAAACAATACGACACAATAAACTTTTAATTCGGACGCTAGGACCATAAAAGTACACATAAAAACAATTACAATACCAATGTTATAAAACATACAGTAGTAAAAATATAATAAGATTTTGGATAGGGACCTTCCCTTTGAAGTAGTATTTAAAAAGAATATAATAATATTGCTATTGAAAACCAAGATAAAACTTCTGACTGCCAGCTACAATGAGGTGGAATGTCAACTTCATTATGAAGAAGATAGAAGCTTTCTCTGTAATATCCACATAGCCCCAAGAAGCTTAGCAACTGGGATAGCAAAAGATAAGCTGGTATCCGACCTCAAGATACGGAGAGCAGCAAGATGACTGTGCTGCCCTAATTGCCTACAAACAGGGGCTATCCAGTGCCTACGAGGTCTTAGATACTCGGGGCAAACAAAATGGACATGGGATACATTTTCTATCATAGTAGAGCAGCGGGGGCAGGAGTCTAAAGCCCCTGCAGTCCAGCGCTTTGTAAAAGCCCTCAGCGGGAGAGTCCCTACTCTAAATTGATAATACAGCATTCTGTAATTCGGGACAGTCACTTGATCCCAACATGCCTCATATCCTGTCTGGTCCTTAATATGTAGAAATTCTCTTGATGTTCTAGGGAGATTTATTCTGCATTGGGCTTTGGCCTCTATTAATCTTTTTCAGGGACAATTTAGATGGAAAAGTAGTAGTGGCTGGGTTCTCCCAAAGCTCAGGAGCCCCAGTATCATGTAATAGCTCCTTGATATGCAAAAGCCAAGGAATTTTAGCAGAATGGGCAGCGGAGATGACATCCTGTACAGCCAAGGTTTAATGTGCAAGTTCTGGCATGGACCAGAGTCGTCTCCAGTATATAAAGCGGCGAAGTCTAGCTTTGTCATGTATACTTCGGACACCCAAATCTGAAAAAAGTGGTACCAGAGGAGTACTGGCGGGGAGAGATGCTAGTTTGCGATAAAATTTATTTTCAGTACTGGTTAATGCATCTATATTTGCATGTCCCCATAGCTCAGTATCATAAAGGACAGACCCCAAGACCCTTGACTCATATAACTGGAGAGCAGGCCTCATGGGCTTCGTAAAAGAGGCATTGTACTCTTTATGAACTACCCCCGATAATTGTTTGAGTTTAAAAAAAAAAAATTAATAAACATTTTTTATTGAGTTTTGTTTGCCAACATCGTGCACCAGGTGCATCAGTATACAATCATTGACCAAGAGTAATGTTGACACGTATACGCAATACAATAATTACTTAATTTAACAACATAACTAAAATCAAACAGAACACCCAACCTGCTGCGATCAAGGCAAAATGAAGGTATATCATTACATAATAATCCAGTCCCTGGATATTGTCTCGGTTTATCTGCTCCATCAATAAATTGACAACAGTATATATGTAAACAGTGTTATGAATGGGGTAACATCTCCATGTCTTGTATGGTGGGTGGTGGAGTCGGAGGGGTCAATACAATTCCTCTATAGTCCGCCCAACGCTGCCATATACGTGTGTGTTTCTGAGGACAGCCCCGGGCCCTGAAGATGGGTTCTTCCAGTCCCATACAAAAATCCATACCCCGTTTCCAGACCCCTAATAGCGGTGCAGAGGGTGTTTTCCAGGAGCGTGCGATGTCTTGTTTAGCCAGGGTTAATCCTAAGAACAACAGGTGGCGCTTGTATCTATTACCCTCAATATCTTCTGCAATATGGAGTAGCGCTAGTCGTGGTGTACTACCTATGGACCATCCCAGCACCTCATTTAAGCATCTATGAATCCCCCCTCCAGAACCTGTCTAGCACTGAACATGTCCATACCGTATGCAAGAAGGTAGCTTCTTCCACTCCACAGCGTAGACAAATTGTTGAGTTTTAAAACAGATTTTGTCATATAGGGCTTCCAGGACATATTATTACTAAAGATGATGCCCAAGTATGTAAAGCTATGTACGATTTCTTAAAGTTCCCTCCCAGTTCTATTCCCTTTTTAAAATTTTTGTGGGGTTTAAAAGTCATCAGCTTAGTTTTAGTCATATTGATCTCTAAGCCCCTGTCTGTACAAAATTCTTTGTATGCCGTCAGAAGTTTCTGAAGGCCACTTGGGGTCTTGGAGACCAATAGAGTATCATCTGCGAATAATAATATTGGAATTTTCACTTTGGCCAGGGAAGGTGCATCGACATCAAGTTTGGTCAGGGTGGAGACAATATCATTGATATAAAGTAAAAACAAGTGTTGGGGCCAAAACACAGCCCTGTCTCACTCCCTCAGAAACGCTATTTTTTTCTGTCAAATCGTTCTGCCTTCCCCAACTCACATGTGCATATTTATTCTTGTGGAGTTGGGCTACTAGTGCCAGTACGTGCAAGGGCATTTTCATTTCGGAAAGAATCTTCCAAAGCCTAGGTCGTGGGACCAGATCGAAGGCTGACCGTAAATCTACAAAGGCAACATATAAGTTGCCCTTGTTGATTACCACGGTACACCAGTAAAGCATTAGCAACCTAAAAGCCTGGTCTGTCATGGAGGTTTTAGAGCGAAACCCAGCCTGGTAGGGACTAATGACAGACACAGCGAGCAAAGATTTTCTGTATGCAATTGATCAGGCTTATTGGTCTGTAGTTGCCAGGTGTGGATCGGTCCTCTTTTTTATATACTGGAATATCAGTTGCACCTTTCCATGTTTCAGGAATAGGGCCTCCTGCTGCTATCAGATTTGCAATAACCAGAATGTAAGGTGCCCAAATATCCTTATCCAATAGAAAAACATCAGCTTGAACTCCGTCGGGCCCTGCGGCACGTTCCCTCGCTGTGGCGAGTAGAAATTTGACCACGTCTGCTAGATCAAACTTGGCTACCGGGGGGACAGGGCTAGCCTTCAATGAGATTATCTGTGCTAATAGCGTCATAAAGTGTGCCAAAGTGCTCAATCCATGAGGAGGGGGCAATGTTATTTGGCACATGACAAGCACTAGCACAATCCCTATGAGCCACTATCTCCCAGAACGTTGTAAAATCTCTTGCCGCACAATCTTCGTCAAGAGCTGTCCATCTTTGATCATCCCAACGCTTCTTAGCTTTAACCACTACTGCCTTATAGGCCCTACGGGCTAGAGGTATAATAAGCAGATCTCTATCTTTAATGGCCCTCACAAATTCGCTTTTAGAATTGCGGCATTCGGTGCCATACCATAAATTCTGCTTGGGAGGGCCTTTTCTAGAACGTGTTGGGACAATAAAAAGTCCCCCTATACGATTAAATAAAGTAGTATGGCTTGAAATTAACATATCACTTGAATCGGGGTGCCCTTCCTCGATCTGATTCATAATTTCACCAACATCAGCTATCAGAGCAGAGAGGATGTCAGGCTGATAAAGTACTTGATTCCATTTTCGTCTTACGTTGGTCTAACATGCCTAGTGAAAAGTGAGGGGGCTGTGTCAGAGGGGATATTAGAATGGAAATTCGTCATGAACAGTGATAAAGGATTATGGTCACTTTCAGTCCTTTGTAACAGACATGTCATTGACCTGAGCCCATAACCTTGCGTCAATCAATATATAATCTATCCTACAAGTATGGAATGGTTTATTATAGGCGTGGGCACCCGGCTGATCAGATTTAGTAGGGCCATTCACAGTCCTAAGCCTGTTAGCGCTTGAATCTGCATGGCAGTCTGGGTCCACTTGCTAATGCGAGGGATGGTCAACAATGGAATTGACCAAATTGTGTCTCCCTGACTGACCACTTGCGCCCTATGAATGTCGAGCGGTTCAAAGGTGTAATTAAAATCACCCGCTACTATGAGGTATCGGTTACCGGAGAATTGGTTGAGTAAACCCTCTAGTGCTTGAATTGTAAGAGTGGGCCCCTCCTCTGCTCCCTCTTGCATAGATGTTAATAAGTATAATGTTCGGCTTCTTAGGGCTTTTTAATTGGATAGCCAAAACATCAAAAGACTCAAAAGGGACCTGTTGTATGACACATTGAAGAGAGTTCCTAACCCATATGTTAAGGCCTCCTGATGGGTTACCCCGCTGGTTAGAAATAGTAGGAATATATAATTAAGAAAACCTGGGTTATGGATTTGACCCAAGGTCCAGGTTTCTTGAAAACAACATATGTCATACTTATCCACAGCAGAAATCCAGTCTGGGATTTGAGTCTTGGAACCGAGCCCCGCAACATTCCAGGAAATCAGTAATAAATCACCGGCAACTACTCTGGTGGAGTCGTCGAAGGTAATAGACGAGTGGCCAGGTGCATTCCAGGTCTGCAAAGGGAGGCTGATAGATTGATTCATACCGGATTCTCCATGAGGTTTTATTAAATCAGACTTTTGTCAATCTGGAAAGGCCTGCAGCCGTAGTTGCTATTCTCGTACCACCAAAGTAATCATTTACATAATAAGTCTCTCCATCGCTAACTGAATTATTATTTAAATATTAGCTTTAAAAATATTTTGGAAATTCCAGCATTTTCCTCTAAATATCTTATGATTTCTGACAATGCGCATACTTTCGTCTTGAATGTACACTTTTCAATTTTGTTACAAATATTTTCAGCCAAGTAAAAGCTTTTTTCTCCATCTCACATCAGCTTATGAGTTCTGAAAAATACACGCTTTTCAATTCTAGTATGCATTTAATAATTTAGCCAAATAAAAGCTTGGAATTTAGTAGGCTGAGCAGCACACAGGAGAGCTACTCACAGGTAGCTGAAGAGCTAACCGGTAGCTCACGAGCTACTCGTTGGAGGAGCCTGGTCTAGCTTGTTTTAGTACTGCGATGAGCAGTATAATTTATTAATAAACTTGAAGTGGAGCAATTTGTGTCGATAATAAATATATATGGGTTTAATTTGTTTGCAGCAATATTTTCAAACATCCTGGTCTATATCCTGAGGCTCTCCTATTTTAGTCTAAGGTTCTAAGATTGGTGCTTGTACATGTCTCTGTATACAATGTGTACAGCATGGAGACCCAGCCTCTTTGATCTAAATTTTGGCTGAGTTGGGTAAGTAGCAGGAAACTCAGGTAGAGAAGGTAGGCCAGATTGATGAAGCTGCAAGATGCAGGCTCACGTAGTCAAAAACGTCAAGTGGAGAGGTGCCTCGATTCACACTGAATTATTCATGTGTAAGGTATGTACCCTCTACAAATAGTTATCCCACTGTCAGCAAGTCAGCTCCACTCAGTCTGTGCCCCGCTCCTTTATCTAACATTGGAAGAAGGCAAGGAGACTTATTATTATTATTATCAGACATTTGTAGAGCACATCTTTCACCTCATAGGTATTTTGGCGCTAACCTCATTTAGACCCAGAAGACAAGGGAAAAACAAGCGACTCAGTCAACAGGCCCTTTCTTCAGTGTAGATAGCGTATTTAGAAAATAGCCAGGTTTTAAAAGCTTTCCTAAACTGAAGAAGGTACTTGCTTGTTCTCAAGAGGGCTGGTAACTTGTTCCATAGCTGTGCTGCCC
Source organism: Calotriton arnoldi (assembly GCA_963921515.1). Classification (NCBI taxonomy): domain Eukaryota; kingdom Metazoa; phylum Chordata; class Amphibia; order Caudata; family Salamandridae; genus Calotriton; species Calotriton arnoldi. Next base: position 115,608 of record CAWUFW010017698.1, on the reverse strand, counting down.
TTCATTAAAAACTCCCGCTGTCCTTGTTTCGCTTTCCGAAATTACATAGGAGATCAGCGGAGGATGAGCATAAGTTTCTTGATGGTAGGTATTGTTTGAATTTTCTTTGTTGGGGTATGGATCATCTTTTCTGAGTTGCCTTAAATACTATGCATAATGATTTAAATGCAATTCTCTTCTTTACAGGAATCCAGTGGAGTTCCTTTAGGGCTCCAGCGGAGGAAGCAAATCTTGGTTTATTCAGTACCAATTTTGCAGCTGCAACTTGCACTCTGTAAATTCTTCTTATTAAGTATTCTGGTGCCCCTAGTTGCAGGGCAGTACTGTAGTCAAGTCTGCTTACAATGGTACTTTGAACTATTAATGTCCTTGCTGACGGTGGTAGCATAGGTAACATTTTCTTCAGATTACGAAGCTGTGCAAAACATGTTGCATCTCATGGTTCTCCATGTATAACTTATTGTCAAAGTATACACCTAGATTACGCACCGACTAAGATTTTTCTGGATTGCTCTTATTTGTCCAGGGCGAGAAGTTATCAGGGAGTTTACTTGGGAGTTTAGTGGCTGAGCAACATAGAATTTCTCTTTTGTCTCCATTAAACTTCAAGGAGTTGTTGCTCAGCCACTTCGCAACCTCCCTCAGGCAATCAAGGAATGCCTCTGGTGAGACTGGTCTGTCATTAACTAAGGAGAGGATCAGCTGGGTATCATCCGCATAACTGACAAAGTTGATACTGTAGGATCGAATGAGTGACATTAGAGGATGCAGGTAAATATTAAAAAGAATAGGGCTCAGAGCTGAGCCCTGAGGTACGCCCTGTTCTACTGTTTTGAACTCAGAGCGAAAAGGGGGGAGTGAGATTGCTTGAGTTCTATTTGTTAAATAAGATTTGATCCACTCCAATAGTGTCCCATCCACACCAATCTTTACTAATCTAGACAGCAGTATCTTATGGTTAACCGTGTTAAATGCGGTTGATAAGTCAAGCAGTATCAGAACTGCCGTTTGGCCTCTGTCTACAGTCATCTGTAATTCGTCCATTGCTAGAATCAGTGCTGATTCAGTACCATGCACTGTTCTGAAGCCAGATTGCTCTTTTTCTAAGAGAGTATGTTCTTCTAGGTAAGCTGACAGTTTCTCACTAACATGTCTTTCCATGATTTTCACTGGGTATGGTAGTTGGGATATAGGTCGGTAACTTAGCACTGGGGAGTCTGCTGTGGGCTTTTTCAGCAATGGTGTTATTAGTGCTTTTCTCCAGACCTGCGGGATTGCACCTGTATTCAAGGATTGATTACAGATTATTAATAGTCCAAGATATAGTTCATCTGCTAACAGTTCCCATATTCTTGGTGGTACAGGGTCTAACAGGGAACCTGATAAGATGGACATTGCTAAGGCTCTAAACTTTTCCTCAGTCATTAGTTCGATGGATTCTAGTTTAGTAGTACGTAAATCTGTAATATCAGTCTTGGCAATATTTCCTCTAGTGCCTGATCTCTCCTTGGTAAGGTTGAATTTATATCTGCTATGATCAACTTGATCGTGTTCTCATAAAAGCTAGATCGATCATCACAGAGTATTTGCGTGTGCCTAATCGTTTGTTTAATACATTCTGGGTCTGATAACTCCCAAAAAATATCAAAATATATTTTTTGAGCTATTTGTTGCCTCTAGTATTGTCTTAGCATAATAGCACTCTTTGGCCTTACGTACATCTTTCTTATATTCATTTAAAGCGGCTTTCAGTTGCTGTTTATCTTCTAAATAAAGCTTCAGCCATTTCCTTTCAAGCTTATTTACACCTTATGTTAATTTTTTTAGTGTTTCAGTGTACCAAGGTGCTGAGGTATATGGCGAGTTATAATCTTTTTTAACAGGTATTACTTTATCTAGTATCCCCAGAATTTTTCCCTGTAAGATCTTGTAAATATCACCCACTGTTACCGTCTCATCAAGACAAGTTTCTAGGTCAAATATCTTTCCACTTTGTGGTCTGTTCAATTTATGCCAAGCTCTACTTTGCTTTAATTTTCTTGGTTTTCTATCATCCACTACCTGTTTCAGTCCCTTTATGTTGAAGATCACCAGCGCATGGTCCGTCCAGTTTAGAGGGATAGTGTCCTTAACCGAGATTAGGTCATTTGATGAAAAACTAAGATCTAAGTTGTGTCCACCTTGATGTGTTGGACTTAATAGTAGTTGTTCCAATCCTGTTATTTCAAATGACCTCCCAAGGTCTTTCAAATGTGGCAGTGTCTCTTCCTCAGCCCAAATATTAAAGTCTCCCGAAAAAAAGAAATTGGAGTGTGTGAGAGCCAAATCTCAATGAATGGTTGTATGAGGCGCTTACCGAACCCGGTTTGATGGCATAAAACTCCAAAGAATGCACTGCCATCTTTCACCTTTAACGTGAATCCTAGTGTCTCCACCCCCTTCATTTTATCTACACGTAGGGTAGTAATCTCCCATCTTTCTTTATAGATTAACGCTACTCAACCCCCTCTTTAACAGCCTTGGTTGATGCTTACCTTTAAACCCTGGGGTTCATGCTATTCCAAAGTCATCTTAGAGTCTTTTGAGGCCTAGGTTTCTGAGATAAATATCCCACTTGTTGTTCTCTAAGAGCATATTAATCTCTAGTGAATGTTTCACCGCTGACCGTGCGTTCAGCAGCCCACATCTAATCTTATCAGGTCTTTACTTCCTTTACTTATGTGTGGTTGTGGTGCACCTTGGCTGCCATCTGCTGGAGAGACCAGGTGGCACATCGGACCGTTTGAATGACTCGAGTTGATCTCAGAGTCCTGGTAGCCTAGCAGGTGTGTAGTTCGCCTAGCAATACCTGGGTCTTTTCTATGGGAACATGAGGGGCATCTTGTGTCAGGTGAACCCAGAATGCGATATACTGCGATTGTGCAGCACGGTAATACCTTTCCTTATCTGGCACTGCAAATCCTCCCCGATCATACGGAAGCGTAAGCGTCTCCAAGCGCAGTCTCGGGTTGCAACCCAGCCACTCCACTCTGGTCAAAACTGTTTTTCAACTTGAAAAAAAGTCCCAATTTAGTGGTATTGGAATGTTCTGGAATACGTTTAAAGAGTTGGGGAGCACCAGCATTTTGATCAGTGCAATGCCCCCTGCCATTGATAATGGAGGTGTTATCCACCTCTCAGTTTGTTGAGTTAGCTAGCAAGTGCTGGGCTGTAATTTTCCAGTATTATTTAGTGCCTATATCTGTGGAGTATAATTCTTAAGATTTGGACCGAGTCATCACACCATCATAAGGGAGAGTCTGTTGCTGGCCTATGGGCTGCCGCAGTAAAAGAAAAACATTTCAGATTTGTTAATGCATATACTAGACACATCTCCGAACCGCATATTTCAGCAATGTGCGGTGCACGATTCATATCTGGGTCTTTCACAAAGAGCAGTATATCCTAAGCATATAGGGACAATAGTATCCGCTTATTCTGAAATTTTGGACCCCCGTGGGGGCATATGGGTCACAACCAGTTGGCCATAGGCTGCACGGTGAGAGCAAATAAAGGGGGTTGAAAGGGGGTGACCCTGTCTCGTGCCACTCCCGGCAGGGAGCGGGTAGAGAGGTAGCCATTTATGCGGATCCTCTCTAGGGGGTTAGTATATAACAGTTTGATTAGGTTCAATATTTCGATGGGAATACCTAGTTTCCATAGTACGACAAACGGCCATTCAAGGGAATCAAATGCCTTCTCAGCACTGAGGAGTATAGATATGCCATTCACCTCCGGGCAGATCTGTGGCATGACAGCAAAGAAGGTACGCAAATTGTTGAGCGTGGGATGATCCCCGATTGTTTTGGCAGCTCGAGACTGGACATCAACGGAGCCAACCTGTTTGCTACTATGCGCACAAGGATCTTATTATCGAGGTTCAATGAGATAGTGGTAGGACTAATGAAGTTGCCCGTCCTTGCCAGGTTTCAGTATCGACGTGATAACCGCCTCTAGTACTAGAGGGCAGATCCTTGGCTTCGTCCGCGTCCTGATAAAATATAGCAAGATGTTGCACCAGTATCAGTTTAAACATTTTGTAAAACTCAGCCATGAGGCAATCAGTGCCCGTGAATTTCCCACTTGCCATAGACTATCTCCTGTGTATGTGCATCAGTGGTTTCAGGTAGGAACTCTCTGGTTGCCCCGTCAATCCAGGCAAGCAGGATGCCACCTAAGTATGGTTGCATGTCACAGCCTGTCAGTGCTACCCGGTTTGTATATAATGTTTAATAATATACCTGAAACTTGCGGAGTACAGTGGTCCTGCCTCCTAATATTTCCCCAATGTGAAGCTTGAGGGAATGTAAAGTGTTTTGTGTGCGAGCCCCCTTCAGTAACCATGGAAGGGTTTTGCTCGGGCTGTCCCCTTCTCCGTATTTGCATGCCTCATCAGCTTTGGCTCAGTACCTCATGTTTTAGTTTATACTTGATTGATCCATGTACAAACTTCTTACAGTTAGTTGCGAAATTACACATAAAACAGTTACCGCACTGGTAGTGGCCTGTTATTTTACCTAGCTCCCATATGACGATCTTTCAGGTTTTTTCTTTTTTAGAAAGAAAACATGGGTGGACCATTTGTGATGCCGGTGGTCTATATCAAAGGCTATTTTTTTCTCATTGTTTTGGTCAGGGCTTTACTGTGTGTTGTAGGCTATGACACACAGTCGTAGTGCAGTTACGTTTTTCTTTTAAAGTAAGGAGGTAATATCAATGGGGAATAAGTACTATGCCCTTTTAGAAGATATTCCAACTAGTTTTTGAGGTAGCCCCTTGCTATGGGTGTTTCACTTAAGATTTCATCTTCTCTGAAATAATCTTGCCTCTATTTGCAGTTCCTGCAAATGTGCAAGAACTGACCATATGGTAACCTGGCTTTGAGAGTCTTTGGGTGAATGCTGAAATATTGCAACAATGTGTTGTGTTAAGGGGGTTTAGAAACAATGTGGTCCCTAGATATGCGTCAAAGGGTATAACGGTTGAATTTAAGAAATTCGTGGATTCTTTGTTATTATTAGAAGTGAAACATAATTAAGAGGAGCAAGTGTTGATCCATGTGAAAAATTCATACAATGTGATCTCATCACCCAGCCAGATGAAGAATATATCATCTTTATAGCATTTCCATATATGGATGTGTTGATGGAAGTGGTTGGTCTCAGTATTATACACATCTACGTTCAAAGTTATTCACATATAATATCATCATCAAACTTTATTTCGGCCTATATGGCCATAAAAGCACAGATAAAAATACAATACATTACAATCAGCTCATAAAGAGTAGCCATTGCTCTGCATGGAGCACCAGATAACACATTATTAATATAGAATTCCAATCATATTTACATAGCATGATCGTCTCTCCCACTCGCCAAACTCAAGGTGCCAAAGACTAACCCATGGATATATAAGCCACAGAATACTTATGCAATATGCGGGCAGCATGAGGCCTTTACATTGGTCAGACGGTGGGGTGCAGTAAAGTGCATATGCAGGACCATTGAGGTGGTTTTTACAAAGAGCCATCTTCTCTCGACTATCAATATAAAATTCAAATAAAGTGCTTGTGCAAAACTTTGGGCAGCATTGTTTGAAAAGACAATGACAGTTATAATGCATAAGCAATGCCTAAGCAGAAAATATATTATATATTCAAACAACAGGAGAGAGAGGGTGATACACACACTCTTAGTCCCCCTAGGGCTTTTATAAGTAAACAACAGAAGAGTGTAAACGACTAAAAGGAGAGGAGAGCCAGCAGCATAAAATCACAAAAATTGTAAAAGAACCCTCACTCACCAACCTAGTTGGTGACATGCTTCATCATTGGGTTCCCACCAGAGGCCGAGTGCCTCCTGGTGTGCTACAACGCCTGTTTACAGCGGAGAAGGTTATTTCGTGTGTAGTGGAGGAGTGCAATAATAGTGAGTGCAAAATAGGGGATGTGATTTAAAAATGCCTTGATTTTATCCCAAAAACTTTATTGATGGAAAATCCGGCATAGATAAAGAAGGTATTTAACTGCGAATTAATTATACCAGTTATATCCTACAGTGAAAATAAAATAATGATGGTCAACATGTTTCTGCCTTTTAAATAATTCACCTGGCATTCATCAGGACCAAACCACCCCGGCGGTGTGCACGCGCTAAGGCGCACCCTAACCGTTGGTGGGAACAAAAAGACCGCAAACACTCACGGTTTTGTGGACAAGTCTTTAGTAATTCTGAGGTCTTCTCGAGGTCCTTGAGAAGGGAGAAGTAGGTTTACCAAGAGCGCGGCACTTTGACGAATGTGTGACTACAAGTGAGCGCCCCTCCTCTGGACCTATGTAGTGAGGCTAATCTTTGCTTCACAATCACGTAGTTTTCAGAATTACTGAAGACTTGTCCACAAAACCGTGAGTTTTTGCGGTCTTTTGTTACCACCAACGGTTAGGGTGCGCCTTAGCGCGTGCACACCGCCGGGGTGGTTTGGTCCTGATGAATGCCAGGTGAATTATTTAAAAGGCAGAAACATGTTGACCATCATTATTTTATTTTCACTGTAGGATATAACTGGTATAATTAATTCGCAGTTAAATACCTTCTTTATCTATGCCGGATTTTCCATCAATAAAGTTTTTGGGATAAAATCAAGGCATTTTTAAATCACATCCCCTATTTTGCACTCACTATTATTGCACTCCTCCACTACACACGAAATAACCTGCTCCGCTGTAAACAGGCGTTGTAGCACACCAGGGAGGCACTCGCCTCTCTGGTGGGAACCCAATGATGAAGCATGTCACCAACTAGGTTGGTGAGTGAGGGTTCTTTTACAATTTTTGTGATTTTATGCTGCTGGCTCTCCTCTCCTTTTTTAGTCGTTTACACTCTTCTGTTGTTTACTTAAGCAGAAAAGATACCATTACAATAATCCTGTGTTATTCAGCTGTTCCACTAACCTGGCTTTAGGTGCCATAATTTAGCCTATAGATATTCATAACAATAAAGTGCATGTGCAACACTTCAGCAGCATGGTTCACATATAATATCACAAGCTTTGGGGCACAAGAGGCACCGATTGAAGTTGCCTTCATTAGAATGTAATACGTTCTATCACAGGTTGAGTAAGGGCTATGTTAAGAAGAGAGATGATAAATTCACTAGGAAGCTTTAGTGGTTCTGGTCTAGTGTTTAATAGTTCGGTAATAAGCTCTATTCCAGTCATTTGATGAATATTGGACAATAAGGATACAATACCCATTGGGACAGCATACTTGAGAGCCCCACACGAATCCCTCGTAATGCCAGGTTTCGGCTCATTCAGTATTATATAATACATAGAGCCTATCTGGCGCCGGAGCGTATAAATAAATATTTTGACCAAACTGACGCCAGCTGCGCGAGATGTGACGAAATAAGGGCAGACCTACTACACATGCTATGGTCGTGTACGGTTATCCAAACATATTGGAACACGGTCACCAACTGCCTAGCTAGGTGCACAGGACATACCCTGGACTGGTCATGGGAATTATGCATATTAGGACTGTATCAAAGGCCCAAAAAGTACAAGGTGACGTCTAGATATATAGATCTAGGCCTCATAACAGCCAAGCGCCTGCTCACGCGCCGCTGGAAATCCCCTACCCCCCCAGCGGCTAAAGCCTGGTATCAGTCCATGTCGTGTTGGGCGCAGGCAGAAAGTATAGCACTTCTTAGGGAGGACGCCATGGGGTTCTCGGAAACAGCCAGTGGTGGCGGCATGGGACGCAATACTATCAGACTTCAGAGCACAATGGTGGGATCGATCAGAAGTATCAGAAGATGAACCCGAAGGTGTTGAGGGGGCACATGGCCGAGACTGACATACAGTGTATATATGGCGGGGTGGCGGCCACCACACTATTAAAGACACCTGCGCCGGATGGCGAGTGAGGTGTTGTTTCACCCCCCCCCCCTTTCATCCCAGGCCTGCTCCACCCCTTTCCCCCCCCCTCCTGCCCCACTCCTTTACGGGACCCTCATTTTGTTTTCCCCGTCTATTCCCTGTCCATCAATTCAGATATACACGGAACCCCGTCAGGGTGCGTACATTGGGCATTGGAGTACGCACATAGATACGATCACACCGCATCTTGTTGGGCTAGATGGTTGGGTTAGCACGCTATAATACAGGGAATAATAGCCGTACTACATATGGTAATTCAAGGCAGTAATGCGGGGTCTCAGGAAGCAGAGCAAACTGTTGTGTGTTACTAGAGTTAAGTTGATTATAGTTAAAATCTGTATGTTACGGCATCACACCGATCAATGTTACCTTAAGTCTGTTAACACGTAATAATGTTCGGATTGTCTACCGTACTGAATGCATTGTTGACATCAAGTTACAGTGTAATTTGAATGGACTTTCAGAAATGTCAGATGTATTGTAACTTATAAAACAAAACAATAAAAACAAATTTAAACAAAAAAAAGGATACAATACCCATAGTTACCAAAAATCCACAGTTGATAGTAAAGGGAATGCCTTCTGTCTGATTAAAAAGTCCCCACCGGCTCGTATATAGCTGTCTGTTCAAGTCACAAAGTCATTGATAAAAGTGTTGATATATTTCCCAAGAGCTCAAGTACTGAATGACAAAGAAAGACAGTTAATATCTCGGGGGGGTTCTATAGGAGTGATCTATTGTTAAGGAACCCATCTGTTTGTGCCTTTGTGGCAGTTTCCTTGATGGTTGTCTGAATGTGTGATAGAGGGCTAGATGGTAATGGAGTGTAATATTCAGGGTTATTTAGTTGTGTTACAATTTCTTGTTTGTATAATGTAGGATCTTGGATTACAACTCCCCCCCCCCACCTTGGTCTGCCAGTGTAATGATGATAGAGTTTTTGTTTTTAGGTGTCATCAATGTCTGTTTCTCTTCAAAAGTGATGTTGTATGGTGTATACTCATCTATTGACTTGAGTTTAGAGATTTATTTTTAAAATGAGACTGTCAAAGGCCAGTAATTAATAAGGTAAATTTGCAGGGGGGTTAAAACTGATTATGGCCTGTGGCTAGTTGGGTTAAAATCCCAGTGAAAAGGTTTTCTAAGAAATAATATTTTAGACATAATCTCCTAAAGAACTGGAATAGTTCCATTTGTAGAGTAAAGAAATCAGTTTTCTCATTACAAAAGGCGTTTGCTTAACAATGAAATGTCTGTCGTTGTTATTAAATGATGCTATAGATTGAAAATTGGTATAATAGTCACATCATTAGACAGCATGTATGTGGAAGGATCTGAGGGCTCAGTTACTGTTGTGGTCGCTATTTGTAAACCTTCGTCCTGGTCTGTCATTTCCCTGACTTAAAATTCTCTGGTTTGCCTCTCGCTCATCCCCTCCTCTTGCCTGAGGGACCTCTGCCTAAAAAAGGGGGTTGTAGTTATTGTCAGTCAGTGGACCTCTGTTTGTGCCCTCAGCAGGGTCAGATCCATCCAAGGAGCTACTGGATGATTCTGTGAATCTAGCAAACTTTTGTTTGTTGTATCTGCTCCACCGTCTCTGTTGTGCTGTGTGATGTGATTTTTGTTGTTTAGTATAAAAATAATCTAACAGATGGGGGTGTGCTTTTTCTATTTATAGTTAGCAATGTCATTTTTGTATCTTGTTAATTTTTTTGTTTTGTTCAATCATGTTGAACTCAGCAATGGTCTTTAATTTTTCTAGTGCTGACTTAGCATCAGCACTTGAATCACTTTCCAAAATCTTCTTTTCTAGTTCTGCAATAGTCTCAAGTTCTTTTTCACTGTGTTCTAAGGCTCTGTCAATCCCCAGTACTAATCAGTGCTTAGAACATGTTCTTGCAATATGGCAAAATCATGAGCGGAACTTGGGGTCGTTAGTGAAAATCACTGGGGCATTTCGGATTTGAAGGCCTAATGGGATGACACCTGATTTAAAACATTCTTTCATCATCGGCGCATGCAGCATAGTGCAAACCTGTTTTTTCAGCACTTTTCTAGTTCTTCCAAGAGTAATTGTGATTTACTAGTCAAAGGGAAGGAGCTGATGGTCCTAATAATGAGGCACCAATGATGAGCTTAGCAATATATTCCTCTGAATATGTCAGAATATCCCTATCGCTCATAATCATCGAAGAGTGGTAGGTGTGTAATAAAAGAGGGCCCTCGCACCTAACTAGTTGTACTGTAAACAAGCATTTGCAATGCAATAGGTCTCGCATTTGCGAGAGCTAGAGCTATTGGCGTTGTAAATGATAATGTATTTTACCAGTGTGTTTTTGTGTTGTGGATGCATGTGGTGTGGAGTAGAGTTATGTGGGTTGGATTAAAATTGTTAGTTATGGAATTGTGTGGGGTGGTTTTGTGTGGTGTGTAGTGTATTTGTGTAGTGGAAATATGTGGCATGGTGAATAGATAGGAGTGAGAGGTGCAGAGAATAGATAGGAAGACAGAGAGGGATCGGTAGTTTGTGCACAAAGTGGTGAATGGACTCCAGACAGAGGAGCAGAAAGAGTGTGTGAGAAAGAGAGAAAGAAGGGGAGAGCAGGCTCCAGATGCATAAAGAGGGAGCGCCTATATACATAGATAACACCCCAAGAAGAGGAGAAAATCGTGGGATTGAGGGATGAAAACATTGAAAGGGCACGGGAAAGATATTGTGCTTGAAGCACATGAGAGAGGCGGAAAGAGTGTGCGAGAGAGAGAGTAGTGAGATATGGCATGAGAGAGAGAGCGAGAGAGGGACAAATGGGAGGGGAACCCGGGGGGGTGGGGGGGGTGCTGCAGTGAAAGGTGGACTAGTGGACAGCCTGAGGAAGTACAGGAAGGCAGCATGTGTGAGCAGGTAGTATAGAAATTAGATATGGAGTGAGGGAGGGATGAGAAGGGGAGTTGCGCTTATGGGATGAGTTCAGAGTGGTCTAGAACGTTGATAAATTAGAATGTGCGCTTTGGGAAGAAAGTTTTGGGTCATCTGAATCAACAGATATGGTAGAATTGAGAGTGAGTTGTTTTGTAAGCTGAGGTATTCTAGCACACTAATAAATAAACTTATTTTTTATCCTAAAAATGAATAATCAAAAATTATAATAATTAAAATTCGAGGGTTACTAGGTGTCTTTGAAAAGCTGGGTTGCATATGTTAAGTTGAAGTAATGCTGCTTCCTGTGACATTGTTTTAGAATTCTGTTGAAGAAAAGCCATAAGACTTGATTATGTCAGTGAAAATGTTTTTTATTGCTAAGAAGGCAAATAGTAGAATATCCAAAAGACACAGTGGCAGTTTGATGATGACTGGGCCATGTTAGACCAGACTGAACTGAGACACTTGCTACTGTAGTGAGTGTTATGCTGTGTACCATTTGAAAAATGAAATTAAGGTACGTTTGCAAAAGTCATTCGCACTGAGAACCAGGTTTGGTGCAAATACAAGAATACAGACGAATGTTGAAAATCATGCACATGGCAAAATTAATGTACAAGTAGTGTAAATGTTTGCCGTTATAAAAGCCAAGATTGTGCAACACTAAACTACAGAGCATGATTTTTTGCTGAATGGGAGATCAAACCGTACCTTTCTGATAAAAAGGAAGTCAGTCTACAGCGACAAGGTAAGGTGTACGTAACTACACAATAAATGTTGCTGCTCTGGAGGAGGGCAAAATCGGAACAGCTGAGGGATATGTGGCAATAGAAAATAGATAATCTCTGGTTTTGAGGCGTTTAGTTAGCATAAAGCAACATGGCCATACAGGAAAAAAGATGTATTATGGTTATATGTATACCACGTTCTATACCTCTTGTGAGGCCTATTTGCACTAATTTGAATGGTCCGTATGTATTGCTTATTGTTTACATGGCTGTCATTTATCCTCGTGCTAAAGAAAGGGTGAAATAAGTCATGAGAGTAAAGATGTGTGCATCGCCAGCATATAAATAGTAGTTAAGGCCAACGTCGATGAATATATCCCCAAGGACCATTTTCGTAGATGCAGTTCCAAACATAGTAGAAACGTGTACATGTATGACCCGATGTCCGCAGATTATTGACCAATGTTGAGTCCGCTAATTCTTGTAGGAATTTACATGTTTTTGCAAATACTCTCATTTGCTGTAATACTGTATGACAATAATAATAAATGTTACGTTAAGTATGATTACTTGTTAGCTTGTTACAAATGGGTAGTTTATCCCTAGATTTCTTTTTTAAACAAGCATCGATTTTGTTCACTATTATAGGCTCTGCCTCAGAGAGTAAAGAAGATTGCAGAGATCACAAGACCATATATGACAGTCTCCTAGCTGGTCAAATATAGGGTGTAGTACATGATGGGGAGTACACAAACGAGCTCATGGGGAACAGGCTATGTTCATTGGTTATCAGTGTTTAACCCTGGAGTTAACTTTGCTTGTTCAATTTGCACATCTTCGCCCATACTGTGATACCTGGATCAGCACGCAACTGTTGGAACACCCTCAGGTAATAGTCACCATGGAACTTTGCTTATTGTTCTAGATCCATTGGCGGTACTATTATGAACATACTCGTAAGATGTTCTAATGCTTTTTATGTAACACTATGCCCAGGCATATGTGCTGATGCGCTTCTTTACTGTTTCCATGTCTGATGCTTCTGAAAGCATAGTCAATCTTGCGTCTTAAATTCAAGGAAAGGATCCAGAGGGATGTTCTTGGAGAGTGCCCCAAAATATTTTTTTAAATTAAGTACTTACTGTCAGCATTATTTTCTGGCTGCTCCCCGGAATAACCGCAGTGAAATGACTGGGTGGTGCACTGCAGCAGAAAAAATCTGGAACAGGGTCGAGGATTTCCTGGTTTCACAATATTCAGTAGTGTAACTGTCTACATCAATCTCATTGTAAAGTGTGGACCAAGGCAAAGGTTGCTGTAAACGTTGTTGGGATCACATTAGGACACCCGGTATTACTGGGAAATGTTGGACTTATAGGAGTTGAGGTTTCCACTCCATTTTAATTTTCTCTACGTTTCTGGTAGCATACATGGCTAATGGCAGTTAAGAGTAACTGCTGAAGTGCCATCACAAGTTCCGTACTGTGTAGTGTATGTGACGCATGTGATATGCTTTATCGTCAATGTTGTCCATGGGCTTTGTTTCATTATCCTAAGCAAATATATTTCACTGACCCTGACCAGATGAATGCTAGTGCATATTTTCTCGTGTGTCTACTTGCGTCCACATGTTTGCTCTCATGACAAGCGATGACTGAACTTGACTGGTCTGGCTTTGTGTAATAGGGATAAACAGTGTCTAGAGAAGACCACTCGCCTAGTAGGGATGCCTGTGTCTTTTGTGGATAGAGTGTGACTAATTGGGGTCTATACAGGCCCTGGTTCGGGTGCCAATGCTGATGGAAATGATTGTGGTGATTAGGTGATTGTGCTTGATGGGAGTAGGTGTAAGTGATGGGAGTGAATGTGACTGGAGAGGGGCGGGGGCTCTGGTTGATAAGGTGACTGATGGGGATGATAGTGCTTCATGGTCTGACTATGACTGATAGGGCAGTGCCTTAATGGGAGTAACTTTGACAAATATGGATGATTGTGAGAAACTGAAAGACATGGCAGGGGTCGGAAGGTAACTAGAGACTTCATTTGCTTTACTGAGCTTCCATAGGGTCTATGCTTGGTAGCTGACAGGGGCAATACAGCAGAGTACAGAGGTACCAGGTTGCCATAGACTGTTGTAGATGCATCAAATACGACCACTCTGCCAAGGGAACGTCAACAACATCTTTCACTCATTCTAGAATTTTAATTTTTGCCAAAAAACCTTGAACTGTTCCTGCATGGGTCCGCCCATTTTTTCTTTTTAAAATAGAACATTATACCCAACCTTTAGGAAAGTTGATTGGTGTCATCTCAAAGTTGCATCAGCTGGCCAGAGCTTGTGAGCTGTTAAGAAAGTCCCTATGAAAGAAACCCCATCAACGCCAAAGGGTTCGGGCCCTGGTCGTCCTTGAGCACGCAGGACTATTGGTAACAGCACGAAGAGCTCAGGAGCTCTTGAGGACCGGCTGCACCCCCACCCTCGGTCAGAGACTCCTACAGCTCTCACCTTCGTTCAACGACAGCTGGCTCCCAGAAGCAGAAGAAACAGAGACCGCCTCCTACATCGGAACTACAGACGAACATCCACACATCTCCACAGCAGTGTTGAGAAAGAGAGCACTGCGCTGATTGGTTCAGAATGTGTTAATGAAACAATAAAGCAACAATCGCTGTAAAACCCTACACTGATTCCTTCCAACAATATAGTATATTTCAAGAGCACGTAAAACAAGAAACACCATTGAAAACACGCATTGGCAATGCAATAGGTGTTGATGGTGAACATAAAAACCAGCGCCATGCTGAAACAAAGCGCGGCGCCCGTCTATTTCAAGATTTGTGTTTATGAGATTTAACAGTTAACACCTCTCTAGCCCAGTGCACACTGTGTGTCTATAAAACATGTGCACACTGCAGCACTGACGTTCGACCTAAAAAATATGAATGCCTAAGTCGAGTGCCATCCTCCACCCCCTTTCTGGTCCCACAACGATGCATTTTTTCATTTTCAGCGCTGACTAGTGGGAAGGATTGATGCTACTGAAACACTCCAAATAGCAACGTAACACACCAATACAGTTTTACAACTGCATAAATGTAACACGAGACATCCATGCTTGCAAAGATGTTAATGCCACCTTTAGAAGAGGTGGAGTTTTCACCTGAAACTCAAGCATACGCAACTCAAGATTATTTGGAAGATGAATCATAGGGCAGCAACAAATTAATTGATAACTTATAAAGTGAGCGATATATATCATGCAGCCACCTGTTTGAACATGCACACAATGGGTACAGTGCACGTCACAAGCTTAGAACAGCACCATGTCACTTGTAAAGGTTCTTTTCACTCACCTCAGATGTCCCGAGTACAAATAGAAAATAAAAAAAGTAGTCCCCTGGAACATATTACCACTTGCAGCGTAATGAACCTGCAGTTGGCCGGTGCTCCCGGGCGAAACACGGAAGTGATGTAATGGGAGCACCAACCAATGAGGAGACAGCAATGAAGACTGACGAAGGAGCCAGCCTATGGCAAGCAGCAGGCGGGATTACACACCGTATTCTGACAACAACAGGTCTTGCAGACAGCGCATGCGTGCTGACGCTCAACCTAAAAATAGGTAGACGAGCATCACCTGGAGAATCAAGTTTGAGAAGACTGCATTCATAAAATGCTGGAAGACAGTTCGGGGCATTAGGGAGGCCAAATGCATCACACGATATTCGTAATGCCCAACAGGATTTCTAAATGCTGACTTCCACTCATCACTTGATTGGATTAAGTGGTATGATCCTCTCAGATCCAGTTTTTGCTCCTTGGACAACCTCCTAAATGTCAGAAATGAGGGGCGAGGGATAATAGTCAATGGTAGTTACCAGGATTAAACTCCTATAATCGATACAGGGCCTGAGTTCTGAAAAACGTTTTTTCAGCACAAAAAATAGAGACTCCAACTGGAGATTTAGGTGGAGTAATTAGATCATTCTTTAGATTTGCATCAAGATATTCTCTAAGTGTTTGCCTTTCCAAACGCGATAGGAAAAAAATTAGCCTATCACTTACGCCCTAGTCACCAACAAATTGGACTGCGGGAACACCCTCTACACCGGGATCACCAAGCAACTTCCTGGAAGTCTACATACCATCCAGAACTCGGTTGCCGATTCATCCTCAACCTCCCACACAGAACTCACATCACACCACAACTCAGGGAGCTCCTCTGGCTCCCGATACACAAATACACTCATTTCAATCTCCTCACACACACATTCAAAGCACTTTACAACTTAGGCTCCACCCACCTGAACAGTTGCATCTCCTTCCACATACTACCAAGACACCCCCACCCCTCAGGACACCTGCTTGCATGCATCCCAAGCATATACAGAACCAGATCAGGAGGATGGGCATTCTCTTACATTTCTCCTAAAGCGTGGAACAACCTCCCACTCCATATCAGATACTCCCCCTCTCTTCTTCGATTCCGCAAGAAGCTGAAGATCTAGCTTTTCAATTAACTAACCTTTCCTAGACAAGGCTATGCACAGACACCTGCTCAGCGCCAGGATACCCTTGCGGGTAATAGTGTGCTTTAGAAATACACATAACATAGTATAGGGAACTATAGGCCCAGGAAGGATTTTGATCGCACAATCAAAATATTAATAAGGAGGTAACCCCGTGGTAGTTGACTCTTGGAACACCAAGGTTTTCATAATAGATTTCTGGCTTTCAGACAGCTGAGCAGCTGAATGGGTGGAAGGCCTAGGAAGGATTTTAGATTCTTCAGTAGAAGATAGGCGATCAAAAGTACAATGAGAGACACAAAACTCTGAGCTGAAGAACAGTGTCTTTGCAGACCAATTTATGTATAGATTGTACCAGCCTAGCCTGTTGATGCCCCAAAAAATTGGATAACGATGGGAGAAAATTAAATCAAAGATGAGTTTCTCATAATGGACAATGATCTGGAGAGACAACACTGGAACGTCCTCTTTGACTAGGCTGGAAGCTGCTAAAGTCCCCTCAACAGCTTCAACTGCAACTACTTTCTTTTGGTCTGTGTTCTGATGGCTAAAAGCCCATTGAATATCCGTATAGACATCAGAGGCTCCGCAATTCACAGAAACAAGAGCCTAAGAGATGTTGAAACTGAATCTGAAGTTGCCCTTGTAGTATGATGAACCCAGAGGATATCAGAGGTGGAAGCAAAGGTGTCTGATCAACACTCTCCTCTATTCTTTGCTCTAGGGGCAAGCTTCCTAATTTTCTGACTCCTTTAGTTGATGAAGAGGGCATACCAGACAAGAGTTCAGAAGATGTCCCTTCAGACCGCAGCACAAACATAGCCTCTGCTTATGTCATCCCATCCTTTCCTCCTCAGACTGAGGGCCTTTAGTGTAACCTACCTGCATGGGCTCATCTTCTGGATCAGAAACTGTTATACCTGCTGCTCAGCCAGTGTGACTGGGTGTGTGGAATGTTGGTGTGTGGTGATGCGGTGGAATGTTGGATTCACCGCATCACCAGTTGGAGAATGAGCGAGAGTCAGTTGGAGAATGAGCTGGGCAGCAGGAAGGCTGCTCCTGGTGGGGCTCTTGATCTTAACATCTATCTTAATAAACATCTTACATAATCTACCCTGGACTACTGGACATCATTCTAGTACAACATTTTGGCGATGATTTTAAAGAGGAACCTACGAATAAGAACTGGGAGAAAGAAGAAACTTTGGAAACTGAATCTACAAGAAACAAACCTGATGAAACTTGATGAAGAAGAGGTTTAAAGGATACTTAAGCAACTTACAACTGCAGGAAAAGACAGTATGCCCTCTAGCCCCACCAGTGTCCTCTTTCACCGGACAGCCTCACATCCAGGGCATGCTGGAACTCAATACACTTTCATCTGCACAATGTCATAACATGACAAGGTGGCAGAAGATAGCAACCGCTTTTATGACCAAATTACACCTACATGCGTGTCCCTGCCAGCAGTGTGTGAGGATATGGGCTGCTGGGTCATTACTCGCGTGCTGGCAATGCCGGTGGCACACATGAAGCAGATCGGAGTGCTGAGGAAATGTGAGGAACCACAGTGCGTTGTGGTCAGTATCTGAAAGAAACAGTTAGTTATAGATTCCTTACCTTAGAATTACCCCCAGGCGTCAGACTGGATCCGGAGAATTTTTTGTCAGCAGTACACCTGCGCGTCGAAAGGTGGCATTGGTCGGCTCAGCGTTCGTCGTTGGCGTCATGGTCGCCGGGATGACATCGCGGTAGCTACTTCGATGCCACCCTCGCGCGCTGACTTCAGTTCTATCTTTTTCCGTGTCGGCCAGTGCAGATCCGGAGGGAGCGGTACCTCCAGTCACTTTTTGATGGACTTTTTGATGACTTTTGTCAACACCGTTTTTGAGTCTTCGACTCCTGGTGCACGTCAGGGATGCCCGGCTTCAAGGCTTGCGCTTCCTGTAGCCGACTGATGTCGGTGACGGATCCGCACCGCGTGTGCCTCTTCTGCCTGGAGCGCGACCACGACCCCAAGTCGTGCTCCGACTGCCAGACCTTGAATCCGAAGTCTTTGCGGGAGCGGTCCCGAAAGCTTCTCGAGGCCCGGCAGTCGGCTCCGCACCGCTCGAGGTCCCAGTCGCGTAGGAGGTCGAGGGACCGGTCGCGGAGCCACTATCATTCTTCTTCCAAGTCTTTGCACTCGGGGTCAGGTAAGTCGAAGCACAAGAAGAAGTCGAAGAAGTATCGTCGCTCTTTGACTTCTCCCCGTCCGTCGGCCGACACGACGAGGGATGCGGGTGGTGCCCCTCCTGCGTTACCGCGTGCGGAGCCTGAAGGGTCGACTCCGGGTTTCCCTCCTTTTCAGGGACCTGGAGCGACCCCTGCCCAGCTTTGTCAATTTTACGAAGCGATGCATGCCATTTTTGGGCAGCCCGACTCCACCAGCGCGCCTTCGGGCCCCGCGGACTCGGCTGGGGGCCCTGGGCCTTCAACGCCAGCAGCACCGGCCCGGCACCGCAGGGCCCCCTTGGATCCAGGCCTGGATCCAGATCTGCGCCGGACGACCTGATTACACCTCCCCCGACGCCGAATCCCCCGGCACCATGTCCGCAGTCGACGCCGGTTGTGTCCCCAGCCGGCGTCGACCCCGGCCTCCATCCCAATGTAGACACGGAGCCGGCGACGCCAGATCCGGCGCCGACGGGTACTTTTGTGCCCTTGTTCTACCCTGGCCCGTTTAGACCGGATTGGCAGCTAGAGGAGGGTGAGGAGGAGTGGGAGGGGTCTGGAGACCCTTTAACTGACCAGTTAGGCTATGGACCGGACTGGAGAGAGGAACTGGGGGAAGCCAGTGGTCTGGATACCTCACCAGACCTTGGCATGCTGTCTCCTCCTACCGTGGCTACGGAGGAGGGAGCGTCCTTTGCAGTGGTGTTGCGTAGGGAGTCCGAGGCTCTCAACCTCGAGCTACTTACGGTGGCCGTCAGGACTAACCTCCTGACAGAGGTGCTTCAACCGGCAGCGAGCTCTTCGGAGCCCCTGCTGCCGTTTAATGAAGCCCTGACCGACATCATTTTGGGCACCTGGTCCAGGCCCAACACAGGGGCTCCTGTGGATAGGATGGTTGCCCGATGCCACCGCCCGGCCCTGGGCGACCCCACTTTCCTCTCCCAGCACCCCACCCCTGAGAGCTTGGTGGTCCAAGCCTCCACCTCCAGAGGCGCATTCCCTAACGCACCACCTGATAGGGAATCCAAAAAGCTGGACCATCTTGGGAAGAAGATGTTTTCTTCCTCCAGCTTGGGACTGCGGTCGGTAAACACTGCATGTCTGTTGGGCCGTTACACCCACTCCGTGTGGGATACGGTGGCGCAAGAGCTGCCTCAGTGCCCGGAGGAGGGCCGGGCCGTACTCTCCCGTGCAGTTGCCGAAGGGAGAGACGCAGCAAAGTTTACCATCCGGTGTGGGCTGGATACCGCCGACTCAGTAGGCAGGACGATTTCCACGTCGGTAGCCTTTCGACACCACGCTTGGTTGAGGTCGACTGGTTTTTCAGGGGATGTCCAATCCACCCTTATGGACATGCCTTTTGATGGCCGTCGCCTATTCGGCGACAAGGCAGACAACGCGCTGGAGCGCTGTAAAAACTCTCGAGCTACGGCCAGGTCCTTGGGCCTCTCCACCTCCCGCCGTCCGCAGTCTGCTTTTCGCCCCTTTCGTGGCTACGGAAGGGCTGCCCCACCACGTCCCGCCCAGAGCCACAGGCCAGCGCAAGCTGTTCCGCCCCAGCACAGCCGGGGTCGTGGGAACCACCGCCGTGGTTCTGGGGGCCAGCGGGCGGGACAGTCCACCACAGCCCCCTCTGCAGCAGCCTCCAAACCCTCCTAGTCCGACCTTTCAGGGCCTCCAAATGCCAGTGGGCGGCAGGATTCGCCATCACCTCCACCACTGGCACACCATCACGTCGGACAAGTGGGTTTTGCAAATAGTCCGAAGGGGCTACTTCCTCCCCTTCGAGACTACCCCTCCATCCATGCCACCTCATTACCATCGCATGTCGGAGGATTATCTGGCCCTTCTCCAACAGGAAGTTTCGGCACTCTTAGCTAAGGGGGCCATTGAGCGAGTTCCTGTCCCGGAGGTAGGTCGTGGTTGCTATTCCCACTACTTTCTGGTGCCCACGAAGGACAAAGGCCTGCGTCCTAACTTGGATCTGAGGAACGTCAACCGCTTCCTACGGAAGGAGAAGTTGGAGAAGTTCAAAATGTTGACGCTAGCTCAGGTCCTGTCTGCCATCGATCCTGGGGACTGGATGGTAGCGTTTGACTTGCAAGACGCTTATTTTCACATCCCCGTCCTGCCGGCCCACCGGCGTTACGTGCGGTTCACGGTAGGCCATGAGCACTTTCGGTTTACCGTGCTCCCCTTTGGCCTTACCAGCGTCCCTCGGATGTTCACGAAAGTGATGGCGGTGGTCGCAGCTCATCTGCGCAGATCAGGGGTTCCAGTCTTCCCCTATCTCGACGACTGGCTGTTGAAGGCGGGCTCGCCCCAGGCTGTCGTCTCCCACCTCCAGACTACCGCTGACCTCCTGCATTCGCTGGGGTTCTCCATCAATGCGCCAAAGTCACACCTGACTCCCTCTCAGAAGCTCCTCTTCATCGGAGCGGTTCTGGACACAACGCAGTTTCGGGTTTATCCTTCCGAACAGCGAGCCCGGGATATTCGTGCTCTGATTCCGATCTTTCAGCCTCTATCCCGGGTTTCGGTCAGGATGACCCTCAGGTTACTGGGACTGATGGCTTCCTGCATCCTGCTGGTGGACCATGCCAGATGGCATATGCGGGCTCTGCAGTGGGACCTGAAGTTCCAGTGGGCACAACATCAGGGGAACCTGTCCGATTGGGCACTGCTCACCAATTGCTGTGGTGGCCAACGAACCAGGATTGGGTCGACGGCAGATCCCTCTCCCTTCCCCAACCAGAGTTCACAGTGGTGACCGATGCATCACTTCTGGGATGGGGCGGCCACATGGGGGAGGCGGAGATCAGAGGCCTCTGGTCTCCGGCGGAGTCCGGGCTCCACATCAACCTTCTGGAGCTTCGGGCGATTCGTCTTACACTCAAAGCATTCCTACCCTCTGTCCGGGGAAGAGTAGTGCAGGTGTTCACGGACAACACCACCGCCATGTGGTACTGCAACAAACAAGGCGGGGTGGGGTCGTGGACCCTCTGTCAAGAGGCCCTCCGCCTCTGGACATGGCTGGAACATCAGGGCATATCCCTGGTGGTTCAACACCTGGCAGGTTTGCTGAACGCCAGGGAGGACGAACTCAGCCGCAGGTGCATGATGGATCACGAATGGCGTCTCCACTCGGAGGTGGTGCAAGGTCTCTTTCGACAGTGGGGAGAGCCTTGGTTAGATCTATTCGCCACAGAAGAGAACGCGCAATGTCAGCAATTCTGCGCTTTGGAATTTCCAAGGCGGCACTCGCTCGGTGACACTAGTGGAGTTGCGGTCTTCTATACGCTTTTCCGCCTTTACCACTTCTGCCCAGAGTGCTGAAGAAGATCAAGCGCGACCGGGCCCAAGTCATTTTTGTGGCTCCGGATTGGGCACGAAGAGTCTGGTATCCCGAGCTGCTACACATGGCCATCGATCCTCCGATCAGACTGCCTCTTCGGGAGGATCTTCTGTCGCAGCAGCAGGGGACGGTCCTCCACCCGAACCTGTCCAGCCTCCACCTCCTTGCGTGGGGATTGAGCGGCGGCAGTTGACGTCGTTTGACCTGCCTCCCGAAGTCTGTGATGTTATCTTGGCAGCCAGGCGTCCCTCCACTAAAACGGTATACTCCTGTAGATGGAACAAATTTGTGGCATGGTACGCAGCAAAGGCTGTGGATCCCCTTTCTGCCCCTCTTTCTGAGGTTCTCTTGTTCCTTCTTTCTTTGGCCCAGCAGGGCTCTGCTCTGGGCACTCTTAAGGGCTATCTATCAGCCATTTCAGTCTTTCTTAGGCTTCCTGATCAGCCTTCTCTTTTCAAGTCCCCTGTTGTAAATCGCTTACTAAAGGGCATTACTCATCTTTTTCCTCCTATTCCCTTCGTAATGCCTCAGTGGGACTTGAACTTGGTTCTGACTTACCTTATGTGCGCTCCCTTTGAGCCACTTCATAACTGTCCTCTTCGTCTTCTCACCTTAAAGACTGCTTTTCTGGTTGCCATCACCTGTGCTCGCAGGGTGAGTGAGCTCCAGGCTCTTTCTTCAAAACCTCCTTTCCTGGCTTTTTATCCGGACAAGGTTGTACTAAGAACCAGACCTTCCTTTCTTCCCAAGGTGGTTACTTCTTTCCACATTGGCCAAACCATCACTTTGCCCACCTTCTTTCCGCCTCCGCATCCTTCAAAAGAAGAAGAGAGGCTCCACCGTCTGGATCCAAAACGGGCACTTTCCTTTTATTTGGATCGCACCAAACAATTCCGAGTGGATGATCAGCTCTTTGTGGGCTACGTGGGCGCTAAGAAAGGTCGGGTCGTGCACAAATGGACCATCTCTAGATGGGTCGTTTTGTGCATTAAGGCTTGTTATTCCTTGGCAAAGAAGGAGCCTCCAGTGGGGCTGCACGCCCATTCCACCAGGGCGATGGCAGCTACTACTGCTTTGGGACGAGGAGTCCCCCTTAATGACATCTGTCAGGCAGCTACATGGGCATCTCTGCACACATTCACTAGACACTACTGCCTGGACAGCCAAGTCCGGAGAGACGGCTTCTTTGGCCGTTCTGTTCTCCAGGACTTTCTGGTGTGAACTTGGTTCGCAGACCCACCTCCAGGGTTGGTATTGCTGGGGTATCTATTCTAAGGTAAGGAATCTATAACTAACTGTTTCGTTCAGATGAACAAGTTACTTACCTTCGGTAACGATATATCTGTAAGAAACATAGGTTAGTTATAGATTCCTTACCGCCCCACCCATCCTCCCCGTTCTGCGAACTGATTTCTAGGGTCAGGGAATCCCTTTCAGGGCCCTAGTTTTGTGCACCAGTGGTCAGTGTCTTGCATGGCTCTGCGCTTCTGGCGTGGAATGTCATGTAAAAGAACTGACGTCAGCGCACGAGGGCGGCGTCTAAGTAGCTACTGCGACATCATCCCGGCGACCACGATGCCAACGACGAACGCAGAGCCGACCGACGCCACCTTTCAACGTGCAGGGGTACTGCTGACGAAAAATTCTCCGGATCCAGTCTGACGCCTGGGGGTAATTCTAAGGTAAGGAATCTATAAGTAACCTATGTTTCTTACAGATATATTGTTACCGAAAGTAAGTAACTTGTTCTATATGCTCGGAGTTGGTGTTGAGGAGAGCAAAGAGGAAGGGGACTTTGGCACCTGCTCAGGTTTGATTGGTACAAACTTGGTACAAACTTCGGCTGCAATTTAACCTGTCCGGTAAAGGTGCGACATTTGAATCAGCTACTCGCGTGCCCCTTACCTTGTCATGGGGAGGCACGTCGAGCAGTTTGGCTGCACAAGCTTCAGTATCTTGCAGAGTGACGTTGTGCAGCAAGTACGCGACTGGAGACACCCAGCGCTCCTTACGTCTGCGTGCCGCCATCTTGTTACCCAGCATTCAAAGCCGAGGTTGTTTTTCCGACTGTGTTCCCAGTGTCTGAGCCGGACTGCGTGCAATGAATATTTGAAGCGAAGAAACTAACAAGGTCATTTTGTTGGCATGCGTACTCAGCGTAGCCAAGGAAATCCGGTGAGGGCTGCGTTTTCATGTGTCAGGTCAATGGGTTCATTTTCTCTTTGGATGCAATGTAAAGTCAAGCTTTGATTTGATATGGTGGTGTGTGAGCGGAGCAACATACTCACTTTTGGGAGAATCGCTGCTGTTTTTCGAAGGAGTAATCACTCTAATGCACAGTCAGTGTCGGAGCTCACCCTGGGAACCCTGCAACCCTCTAGACTTTGACTATTTCAGCCACTGGCAATGCAACAGACTTATACTCTTCAATTTGAAGGGGTTATGAGTAAAGGAAACAAAAAAGAAAAATGAGAAGCTCATTGAGGTTGTGCTTTAGTTATGCGTGTGCGTATGTGGTTTGTGAAAAGATTGGCTTTTGAGTTCAAAGGTGTTCAAATTGACATTGAGGTTCTGACCCCTACCTTCCTGTTTAGGGTTCTGTGTTGTGGATGTATGACTGTTCTCAGGGTTATGGCTGGGTTTGGGGCTGTGGATGCGTTTCTCTCGTATTATTATTAGGTTTAGAGTGTATAGGAGTTTGAGAGCACTGAGTATGTGTAGATTAAGTTGAGTGCGTCAGAGGTTTGAGATCTAGAGGTGTTCTTGAGTGTTACTGGGTACTGATATGGATTCTACTTGGGTGTTTTTGTTCTTTAAGAGTGGTTTGTGGTTGAAGTTTTGTTCCACCCTTACTACGAGGAAAGGGTGAAGGGCAGTGTTTAAGCCAAATTACTTGAGATTTTAGTGTTGTTCCACCCTTACTATGGGTTAGAGTGAAGGGCAGTGGTTAATCCAAATGACCCGTGATTGTAGGGTTGTTCCACCCTTACTATGGGTTAGGGTGAAGGGCAGTGTATTACCCAAATGACTGTGTTTGAAGAGTTGTTCCACCCTTACTTTGGGTTAGGGTGAAGGGCATTATGTAAGCCAAATTACTTGTGTTTGAAGTGTTGTTCCACCCTTACTATGGGTTAGGGTGAGGGGCACAGTTTAAGCCATATGACGTGTGATTGGAGTAGTTGTTCCACCCTTACTATGGGTTAAGGTGAAGGGCATTATTTAAGCCAAGGTGTTCCACCTTTCCCGATGTTTTCTTTCATTCGCTTTGGGCAATTCTCTACTGCGCCTCCGGTGGTTGGTTCTCTACGTGCTGTCTTTTATGTCAGCCTGGCCAGCTGGCATGTTTGTGACATTAGGGGTCTGTTAGAGGATTTGTGGTGTAGTAGAGTGTATGTTGTTTCTGGTTAGAAAGGGAGCAAATGAGTGTATTCTTATATGTTATTCTTTGTAAAGAAGGGAGATGTGAGTGTATTCTTATTGTATGTTTACCTTTATTTTCTTTATTTGCTGTGGCAATATGCATGGTCCTTTGCAATTAATATGTTATGACATGTTGCTTATTCAGTTGTGCATCATGTGTGTAATGTTTTCCACCTGCTATTTCCATGCACCTCTATTACGTCTTGTTTACTAGAGTGTAAACAAGCATGCAAGAGTTTTTAATGTTATTCTTTGTTAAGAAGGGAGATGTGTTATACCTTCTGCTCAGCCAGTGTGACTGGGTGTGTGGAATGTTGGTGTGTGGTGATGCATTGGAATGTTGGATGAGTGAGAGAGTCAGTTGGAGAATGGGCTGAGCAGCAGTAAGGCTGCTCCTGGTGGGGCTCTTGATCTTAAAATCTATCTTAATAAACATCTTACAAAATCTACCTTGGACTACTGGACATCATTCTACTACAACCGAAACCTTATCGTTTTAAATGCAGGCCTTTGAGGGAGTTTGGATTGAGATTATTTTTGATGTTCCTTTAGTCTTTCCTAAAGATGACTGTTGATCTGAATGTTGAATTGAATAGGATCTTGTAGTGACTCTGGTCTTGCAACTCTAATGAGTTTGTCCTTCAAGTCCTTTTGGAATAGAGTGAACAAAGAGTAGTCAGGCCAGTCAATCTCTCTAGTTGAACTCTATAACTTGGAGATGAAAGTATGCAAGTCCTTGGAACTTTGGTTGAGTTCTAAAATCTTTTCTTGGGCGGAGTACTTCAGTTCTTGATAGTCACATTTTTTTTTTAATTCATAAGGAAGGTTGGAAAATTGTCCAGAAGTGGACTGGTAACAGAAACTAAAGGCATGGCCCACGCTACTCCTTTTTAAGTTGTATTACTCACAATGAACCTCACCTTGGATCTGTCACTGGCATAAATATGGGGTTTCAAGATAAAGTGGGCCCAACAAATATGCTGAAATGCCTTTAACTTCCCAGCGTTAACATCAAATTTTAATTCCACCAAGCCAGCCAGAGAACCTTGTTGCAGGATAGCCAGAGTTTGACTTCAGGAACCATTTTCGATGGGGTGTCTTTGTATTTGGAGAGTAAAGTTATGTACTGCATGTTAACAATTCTTGATCCTGATTCATCTTGAGATTCTGTTGGTGGTGCAACCTGTCAAGAGCAGGTCTTCTTGGCGCTGGATGTAGGATATTCTTGGTGTGCAGGATTGCCGTACTGTCTCTGGAAACAAACCCATAATGTAACTGGGAGTCTAGAACTGCTCCAAAAAATAATATTCAGCAGGAAGGAAAAAACTGGAGATGAGAAAAACCTTCCAGCTGTTCAGGCTAGGCAGCAAGGCGTAGAGCAAGAAGAAAAAAAGAAGCAAGAACTTGATAAGCTAGAAATTCCACAAATCCAGTGAGCAAGAAGTGAAGCAAACACCATTGTTACTCAACTAGACTCATAATGGACGCCCCTTTACAGTGCAAAACAGGAGGTTACATGACCCAGAAAAAGTTTCAGCCATTTTGGATTGGCAAATAACAGGAAATACTCAAACCAACCAGCAGTTTAAAATATATGTTCCAGTATTTATATTAGTAAAATTAAGACAACATATCAGAAATGATCTGTAGGGTTGAGGATGCCATATTTCTAATATTTCTCAAGCATGCAGCGTTATTACCAACAAGCATGTTGAAGGGATCACCCCTCAATCCATTTTGTGCGGCTCAAAGAGTTGACGAGCGTCAGGGAGAACAAGATTGCCACGAAAGACACCACGGTGTCCAGGCCAGAGGAAACCAAGGTGCGGGCGGAAGCCTGCAGAAGAGACACGCTGGCCATGCCAGGTTGTAGCTGGCACGTTTTTCTCCTGCAAGAACTTGCCACTTACACCAAATGCCCAGCTTATGCATCAAAGGGGATGATTTAAATGTTTGCCATTTGCTGTTTTAGATTCCTCCAATCCTAAACAGATGAGGAATAGAAAACATGCACTCTAAGTGTTCTTAATATCTGTAATTGGCACCGCTGGGACTTTGAAGTTGTGCCTGAGTACCCTGCAGTGGTTCACTGCCCTGAAGTGTGCCCGAGCGGACTACACCACTCTGATTCTGAAGCAGGCTGTACCGTGGCACTGCCTTGAAGAATGCCTGTGCAAACCGTGCCACTGCAAACTCAAATATTGAGCCCAAACGGACCAGACCGCTGCAAGTTTTGATGTGACTTGAGTAGACTGATTCACTGTGATGGCTGTCCGGACCTGGGCAGGTTATGCTTTAGTCTAATCATGAGAGCTGGGTTGAAGGTGTTCTGCCACAAAAGAAGTGCCTTTGAGTTTGAAGCTGCCACACACTACCTCCCTTAGAAGCCTGTGGCTGCTCGCCATCACTAGCAATGAAAGGCAAGTGTTGTAGGGGTTGTATGCAGCCCATTTACAGAGCCATAGTAGGACAGACCCCAGCTCATCAGAGGCAAACAACTCCAGTCCATTTGACTTGGGCCTGGAATTCCTGCTTGCCTATTGGCCCCCCAAATGGGGTCTGACAGTTACAAGTATTACAGAATATTTATAGTGTATATTTTCTAAAAACGGTGATAGCAAAAAAATTCAATCACCACTATGATTCATAAATTGGGCATTTGACTTATCTGCCAAGTTCTTGCAGTGGAAAAGCATTGTTAGCTATAAAAACACTGTGTAAACCCACCAAGGAAAACAAAATGCAAAAATCCAGTACCTCCAAACAAGTAGATCTAAAAGTTTCTTAACTAGGAGGCTATAGAAGAGGTCCTGAAAGCTTAAAGCTGGGATGCTACTCAAGATTATTTCTTATCCCAAAAAAGAATGGCCAGTGGAGATCAGTTCTAGACTTATGTAGTCTCAACAACTTTTAAAAAAAACAACGTTTTTGCATGGTCACTATTTAGTATCTATAGACCTGGAAGCATCATAATACAATATTTTCATTCTTCCTGAGTATCAGATGTTTTTACATTTATGGTCAATGGAAACTATTTTCAGTTTAAATCTCTGCCTGAAGTGAGCCTTATTCATTTCAAAAAGTGTATGGTAGCAGTTTCCGCTGTATTTCAAAGGGAAGTGTAACTGCAACAAATGATGGACGGAATGCTGAATGATTCAAACATTCTACCCCAGTCAAGAGATCTGGGTTAAATACATTGTTCTTTTGCCCACTACGCCACCCCAGTTTGGACCCAGCCATATGCAAATCAGTCTTGACCCTGTGCCTCATGGGACCAGTCCAGACCGAACTGCCAAGCCAGGTCCTCCCTGGAACAGAAACAAGCATCCTGGGACCGGTTTCGGGGTATGTCACCCCATATCAGCCAGGCTAGCTTGAATCCAGTGGCACAGTGAGCAAGGGACCCACGTCTGGGCATACCCGTCCCACTTAGGGCGAAAAGTGTAACTGCAACAAATGATGGACGGAATGCTGAATGATTCAAACATTCTCCCCCAGTCAAGACATCTGGGCCAAATCCATCGTTCTTTTGCCCACTACGCCACCCCAGTTTGGACCCAGCCATATGCAAATCAGTCTTGACCCTGTGCCTTGACCCCGAGTGGGACGGGTATGCCCAGACATGGGTCCCGTGCTCTCCATGCCACTGGAGTCAAGCTATCCTGGCTGATGAGGGGTGAAACCCCGAAACCGGTCCTAGGATGCATGTATCCAGTCCAGGGAGGACCTGGCCTGGCAGTTTGGGGTGGACTGTTCCCATTGGGCGCAGGGTCAAGACTGATTTGCATATGCCTGGGTCCAAACTGGAATGGCATGGTGAGCAAAAAAAAGATGGATCTAGGCCCAGATCTCTGTACTGGGGTGAATGTATGACATTGTTCTGCATTCTGTCCATCAATTGTTCTTTTGCATTTGTCACCCCGAGTGGGACGGGTATGCCCAGACATGGGTCCCGTGCTCTCCATGCCACTGGAGTCAAGCTATCCTGGCTAAAGAGGGGTGAAACCCCGAACCCGGTCCTAGGATGCTTGTTTCCAGTCCAGGGAGGACCTGGCCTGGCAGTTCGGGCTGGACTGTTCCCATTGGGCGCAGGGTCAAGACTGATTTGCATGTGGCTGGGTCCAAACTGGAATGGCATGGTGAGCAAAAACACGATGGATTTAGGACCAGATCTCTGTACTGGGGTGAATGTATGACATTGTTCTGCATTCTGTCCATCAATTGTTCTTTTTGCGTGTTTCAAAGGGAAGCATCGTACGGTTCATACTTTCTCAGTAAAACTGTGCATTTGTTGGACAACATAAAGGTCAAAACTGCGCAAGACTGAGTCCACACACACCATCAGGATATAATGGCCTTAGTCCTGGCTAGTTCACAGTGCATCATCTGTACCCCTAACCTAGCAAGGTAACAGGTGGTATGTGCAACCTCAAAACATGACTACCCTGACTCACCAAGGAAATCATGGAAACAGAGCTAAAGCTCGTAGGTTTGGTATGTCCAAATGGGAGACACAAGAAATACTCGATTTGGCATTTCAAATATTTATTGAAGCAATAAGATTCTTATGTAAAATATGTGCATTGCAATTATCAATAGAAGGAAACAAAACTGAGTAATGAGCATCACAGAAAGGTAAAGAAAATGAACAATTCAATCATTGTTCTGTTACACAGAATATATGTTTGTATATGAGTATAGTTATGCTCCTACCTAGCGCTCCATATCCTAGTGTGCCTAGGGTGAGTGAATCTGCCAGAATACCTGAGGGTGATCTAACTCATCAGTTTCCTGTGGGTATGTTTCATCTGGGAGCTCGTCTTGGTGTAGAGCTGGGCACCATCCTTCTCATGAGGTAAACAGAATTTGTCTGGGCTGGAATTCTGTCATGGGGCGACCTCAACAGTGTCAGCGAAATGCTCTAACTAGACAAAGGAGTGAGTTTGTTTATATAACAAACAAAACCCATGGTGCCATACCGAAGTCCCAGTCAGGCCTCCATTATTTACTCTATCCTTACAGAGCTGTTGTGGAGCGGACAATAGCAAGCAACAACATTTTGAGCAGTGAACTTAGCTCTCATACAGAATGATCAAGACTCTGATAATATGGCTACTAAGAAGTGTAAATGTAAGCAAAGTCATTTCAGAGAGTATTATCCCATATAGGCACGTAAGCAAATGTGTGTTGTGTCAACGTTGAAGAAAGATGTCAACTTCAAACATGAGTATGTAAAATGGTGGTGATCTTGCCCAGGCTTAATGTGACCACATAAGAGAACGACCATCTGCCTCCCCATGTTTGGACAACTAGCTTATCAGAGCAAAATTATTCACTATGGCCACACAAGTTGGACCTAAGCTTGGTCATCATTCAACGGAATGCAGTCACCAACTAGTGACAGTACTTTTCGGAGCCAGGATCTTTTTGAAAGGAAGAAAAAGTTTACACATCCATCGAAATTATTAGTATAGTTCAATCAAAAGCAGCAGTCTGTTACAACAAGGAAGATGAAATAGCTGCTAGGAAGCATGCATCTACCTGTTATCCCAGCACAGACTTCGATTGAAGCCAGTGCAAGAAGTAAACAAGCAATGGATCATTTGGATGGAGATTGAGAAGACAAAGTGTAGACATCCCTCAAATGACAGATTCTAGTTTCTAGTTTAGTTTATCTTTATTTCAATCACTTAAGACCATAAAAGACAGTTAGCAATAATACACACAGCATGTTCATTATAGGAGAAGAAAAGTGTACCCTATTCCCATGATATTTTGTATATAAACATGATTATTTAAAATTGCTAATCAATGCTTACGAAACCATATGCAAGTTAAAAGATTCGATAAAACCATTAAAGACTTCATATTATTAAAACCACACATATTGTTCTTAAAATACTTTTTAAAAAATTTCACATTCCTTAAAATATCATAAAGGTGTACAATTAATAAGCCAAGAAAATATACCTCCTTAAATAGCCAAGAAGTGATCAATATAGAAACTGTCAATAATACATCATTTATATGCGATACTATTATGAATATAAAAATTATAAGATACTACGCCTATAGCTAGGGTTATACCAAACCAAAGTTAGGATTAAAACGTTGCACGATGGGCTACCAGCGTAAAAAAAAAAATTCTTGCCCGTTACACAACTACTTGCTCGATTTACTAGTCACTAAATTGGGTGTGCTTAGGGCTCTTGGTAATTTTCTTGCGAATTAGCCACATCCAGCTTAGGAATTTAGCAACGGCTATTACACACGGTGCATTTGTATTGGTCAACAATATTCTCATTGCAGTAAAACTACATCTTGTGCCCATATTTCTACATAAGGGTTTCAACCATTTACTCCGCGGTGCCTTATAGGCCGGGCAGACAAATAAAATATGCAAGTAAGTCTCCTCCTGCTCCACACACCACTTGCACTTACTGTCATTTAAATTGTGCCATTTACGTGTGAACGAATTCACTGGTAATGAGCCCACCCGGAACTGAAAATAAAGACGTCTATCCCTTGGTTTGGTTATAACATCCCAGAATTGTTCATACTGTGGACAGGGCTTAAACTCTAAATATTTGCCCATCAATGACGTTGTCTCTGTGGCTTGAATACTATTCCTCGCAACCATAGACCAGTAAAGCTCTTTCATTTCTTTTTTTGAGGGAAACTGCTGACCCTCTGGGTCATCCCATAAATGCTGCACTCCCATACTGATCAATGACTTGTTGACATTTTGTAGCCACTTAATTTTACATGAGGTATCAGCTTCCCAAACATCTTTTAGAGCGGTTGCGTAGTGCAATAGCTCGGTGGTATTCCATAGTCTACGCCAAAACGCTATTGGACGGAATTTAGCAATCTCATCCAATCTGTTACAACCTAAATCGTAGAATATTGGCTTGAGAGGAGTGCTCTGGGGTAGACCGGTGACATTTCTCACAAATTTATTTTGTGCTAGGACTAATGGCGTTAGATTGTCAAAAACTCAGAGTTCAGCACCGTATAATACGGAAGCTATAACTTTGGTGTTGTAGATCTTAAGAACCGGGTGTATAGGCTTGGTTAGTGAAGACTTGTATTCTTTCAACAGTGCACCAGCTAGGTGACGATGTTTTAAAGCCAAAGATTCTATCTGGGGCTTCCAGTTGAGTTTGTTTCCAAGCGTGATCCCTAAGTAATTAAAAACATCTGTTTGATCAAGGTAATCATTTTTAAGAGACACCCTTCCCTTGATTGCTCGATGTTTGTGGAATACCATAAATTTAGTTTTATCTGCGTTTATCACCAGGCCACAAGCTTCGCAAAAACCTTCAAACCTCGTTAGAGCCCTCTGCAAGCCACTCTGTGTTTTTGAGATGACAAGAGTGTTTTCTGCGAACATGAGTATAGGTGTTTTTATGCCTGTCTGTCTGTCGGAAATGTAGAGAAATAATCGACAACCCCGTTAATAAATAATGAAAGTAATGTCGGGGCCAAGACACACCCTTGGCGGACCCCTTTAGATACTGGAAATCGATTAGTGATGTTACCCTGGGTACTCCAGCGAACCTGTGCAAAATTCCCCATATGGAGCCTCACCACAACAGATAATAGTTCCAAAGGCATCCCTAAATCCTTGAGGACCCACCAGAGTTTGTTGCGGGGCACCAAGTCGAAAGTGGATTTTAGGTCCACAAAAGCGGCATAGATGGTGCCGCCCGCCAGCACTACAACACGCCAGTAAATTAGTACAAAACGAAAGATTTGGTCTACCGTACTCACGCGGGTGCGGAACCCTGCCTGCAGTGGGGACAGTATGTCTTTGTCAGTAATCCAATCTTGGATTCTATTTAGTACCATTCTTGCTATTATTTTTTGCATAGCATCTATGAGGCTAATTGGTCTATAGTTACCAGGGCATGAACGATCACCTTTTTTTATAAATTGGCAGAATCTCAGCCCCCCTCCAGGAGTCGGGGACGGACGCCCTGCTGGCTATTGCATTAGCTAGCAGGAGTATATACTCTTGCCAGACAGCCCTATCGTTTAGAAACAGATCTGCCGGGACACCATCGGGGCCTGGGGCTCTTCCACTGGTAACTGAACTCAACGCTATTTCGACCTCCCCAATGTCAAAATGCAGTACTGTGTCGCATGGCGGGATTTGATATGGTTCTTCGATTTCACCCTCTGTCTCTAAGGCAAATTGATTAGCAAAATGGAAACCCACATTTCAGGAGCTACGTAATTGTGCGGCAGAGGTGCTTGCCCCCCTCTCCCTCATTTTACCAGCTGCCAAAAGTATTGCAAGTTTCTCCCTTGGCTGGCCTGATAGAGGTCTAACCATCTTAATTCGTCCCAGTCCTTTTTGGCTTTATACATTGTGGATTTATACTTCCGACGGGTTAACTTAACAATGGCCAGATCTTTCTGTTTTATGGCAGCCGCCAATGACTTGTAAGCTACCCTACAATCCTTATTATACCACTTCACATCTTTGCCCTACTGCTTGCTCGAGCGACTAGCTGGTTTTAAGAAATAGGTCTTGATTTTACCAAATAGGTCTCCTTGTAACATTTTTATTTAACTGAGACTGTGTGGTAGTAGCTTGTAGCTCTGCCAATGTGTTGGTAACATCCACCCTTATGTCTAAGAGTGTTTGTTCGCTTTCCACTAGCTTATCCCATTTCACCCTCCTCATGTCATTACAGAGCAGGGCGTCACTAGTGGAAAAAAGCATTGTCCGGGTTGGCAGTAAGCTAGGTCCTTGGGCATTCATTTTTAGTAAAAGGGGATTATGATCACTTTCAGCTCTCTCCTGAACCTCCATGTCGCTAAGAGAAGACCAGTGTTCCAAATTAATAAGTATGTAATCAATACGGCTCGAACTCACACCATTATTATAGGTATGGGAGCCCTGCTTATCGGAAGGTGTTCTCCCATTGACTGCCCTAAGTCCCCTCTCCATACAAAGAGCCTTAAGTTGCAATGCTGCCTCAGACCATCTCTTAATAGGGGGCAGCTCAAGGATGGGGACACTCCATTGTAGATCTTCATCTTCGGTAAGTTTACAATCCTCGTGGTCAAGGGGCTCAAAGGTGGTATTAAAATCCCCTGCAATTACTAAATCATGGTCACCAGTCGTCCTTTCCCAAAAATCCTCAAGGATGTCGACAGTCGTCCACCTGTGAGACCCCTGGCATAGACGTTAACAACTATTATCATGGCGTTAGGATTAATCTGTAGACAAATGGCCATAATGTCTGGGCTGTCAATAGGGACTTCACGTATTCTAAAACATATGTTCTGTTTTACCCAAATGGTTAACCCTCCTGATGGTCTACCCCTCTGCCCTTGGATTGCCGGTTTATGGAAATTAAGATATCCTGGTCGATGTAATGGGTTAGTAGATCATGTCTCCTGGAATACACAGATGTCGTGGATTTCGATTAATTCTGACCAATCCCGGGACTCTAGTTTCGACTGTAGCCCCGCAATGTTCCACGAAATATAAGATAGCTGGGTTAGTTGTGGGGAAGTTACCAGGTCTAAGCTGCCTATTAATTCACGTGGGGTGGCATCCTTACTTTCCTTATTCGGGTAAGGGGCTTGATGGTTAATTGCCCCGTTGTTGCTTAGATGGTTCCGATGTTCACGGGGATTTAGTCAATCACATTGCTCTAGACCACTAAGGGGGGAAAATCTATTCTCTAGGGTTACTCCTATATTGCCTACGTTGCATTGTGCGCCATACTTTGAGTGCCCCTCCCCCGCGTATACACTGGTTTCGCTAGCCGTAATGTGAGGGTGCCGATAGAAAAACGCGTAGGGTAACGCTCTAATTTGAGTGCCAACGCATGGGTCTCAACATAGATGATCTAAAAGGAATCTCGGCGTATAACAATTGTTAAAATTTAAAATCACACAATCACCCTCCAGTACTTTCTGAGCTGGTCCTAGCCACTCTACCCTTCTGGCCATTATAACTTGGTTTGCCAGTGAAACCCCCCTGATCTCTCTCCTGGTTAATTGATGAGTCAACCAGTGCAGGGATTTATTCATAAGTTGGGTAGTTGTTTCAGGCTGGTCCTCCCTCAGGGGTGGGACATTTCCCAAAATCAGTACAAGTGGTGATGAAGCCCTTGGAAGATGTGAAGACTGGTATGTATTGGGAGGACTCTGCGAATCTAATCCTCGCTGCTTTGCGCGGAGCTCCCTCCCTTCAACCCCCTGCAATGGCAACCTTACACTGGTAACCGGCCCATCAGTAGAGGTGGTAGGGCATAGCGGGGGGTTTAAATTTCCAGCCGTGTTCATGGAGTTCACCATTGGACTGGTGGATAACGATTGCGGGTTGTGACAGGGGGTTGCTATAATGTTATCCATACGTGAGTGTTGACCCTCGTTAGTACGGACCCTTGGCAAAGGCCCCCTCTTTGCGGATACTCAGGGGGCTGCGGCTGCTTCAGGACAAGAGCATTTACAAGCACATGCACCCTGGTTATATGACGATCTACCCAACCCTTCAATGTACAGCAATCTCTCCTCAATTAGCGATAGTTTAGTTAATAAGGGGTCCAGGAGGACAGAAACCAATGACTCTAGTCTTTTTCACAGTTTATCGTCGCTCCCCAGGGCAAAAGAGGTGTGAGTGTCATCGTTGGCCAAAGAATGCAAGTTTGTCCCTGAATCCATATCTCCTGGTCCTTTTTGCTTGATACATTGTGGCTTAGATTTGAGCTTTTGCTTTAGGGGAGCGCCACCCCTTCTTCGTTTTGCGGGGGGCTCACTGTTGATGACGGGTGGAGCTGTGGCAACACGACCCCTTGAGGCTAGTTTGGATCTAGTGGAGACCTCAGTGATACCAGGATCACATACCGCTGACGCCACAGAGGTTGTAGTTAGATCTTTATTCATATGCAGGGATGAGGAGGGCATGTCTAGGGTAGTTGTGGCAACACAGACCCTTGGGTCAGTTTCAGTTCTAGTGGATTCTTCGGTGATACCACAGTCTGGTGCCGCTGACTCCACAGGGGTTCCCAGGGTTACTACATTCGAGTGCGCAGATGGAGAAGGGACGGGGGATCTAACCGCACTTATGCGTCCTAGAGAGGAACGCTTCTGAATAGCTAGGGAGTCCAGGCAGAGTTGCCTCTCAGTAAGTTCTATTTGGTGGGTCAGGACCGACTCAGCCCTTATTAAGAAAGCGTCTAATGTCCCTGCTATTCCACCCCCCGGATGCTTGCTGGTGTCCTTACGCTTGCCCATACTTCGCACTGTACCCTTGAGTATAACAACTTAAAGCAATAACAAGTACCTCTGATGAACGATCTTTGGGAGTCTCAGTCCTGTTGTTAGAGAGTGGGCCCAGCCCAGCCTCTTCCGGGCTCAGACGGGCCCGCCCTTCGCCCGGGCGCGGCCCGGGCACGCCCGCGCGCGTCCCACGCCGCGGGAGCCCAAGACTTTCTTAAGCGCCTCCAGCGCGGCAAGGGGTCACGTGGGCGCCTCCTGGCGCGGTGGCTGTAGGGGGATGGAGTCCCCTATGCAGGCAAAGGGCAAAGTGTGAGTGCTTTTCTCTGGCGATAACAAGCTCCCGCGCCGCGGGAGCCCAAGACTGTTCTTGAGCGCCTCCGGCGCGGGAAGGGGTCACGTGGGCGCCTCCTGGCGCGGTGGCCATAGGGGGATGGAGTCCCCTATGCGGGCAAAGTGCGAGTGCTTTTCTCTGGCGATAACGGACTCCCAGATTCTGCATTGGTGTAGAGTGTCAAAGCACATCTTTGCAGGCCAAACCATATTAGAGACTCAACCTGACATATATATAACAATAGATGCTTCACTAACTGGTCGGGGTGCCCACTTGAACAATCTCTATCTCAGTGGTCTTTGGGCCTCAGACAAAACAAAGTGTCACATAAACCTCCTGGAACTAAGGACAGTCAGACTGTCTCTCCAAGTTATTCACCCCTTAGTAATGAACAGATTCGTGATGGTCCTTAAAGACAGTGTGACAATAATGTTTTATATATAGAAAAAAACAATGGATAAGATAACGCTCAGGGCCATAAAACACAGAATGGATTTATTGATCGAGCATATTCCATGGGCTCTTAATTCATGTGCAGATGCCTTATGCAGAGAAACCTCATCTAATTACGAATAGGAACTGGACGAAACAGAAATGAATCTGGTGTTTCACAAATGGGGATGTCCTGATTAGGGCATACTTGTAACAAATCTCTACAACAAATGTCCTCTCTTCACAAGCATATGGCCATGCCCCGGATCAATGAGAGAAGCATCCTCTGATGAGCTGGAAGAAGTTCCTATATTTACTTCCTCCATACAGGTAGCACTTGTTTCCTCAGTTATGGGAAATTCCAAAAGAAAGGCCAATGTAAAATTTCTTACCTTAAGTAACGGAATGTTTAAATTCTTTTAAGGACACGGAAGCTTATGCTCATCTTTCTGCACTTTATTTTAGACAGCAGCCTTCATACATGAACAAAACAAACTCCTTTTCCCATGAACCTCAGAGAAAGGTAACAAAAAAAACTTTAACTAATCAGAGACCATCATATGACATATACTCTGTTGTTCTTCTCTATACCCCCTCTTTCTTTGTGCGACAGTAGCTGGAATTTATGCACTCCTTATTCTTGTTTCGAGATTTCGTTCCCTACAATGATAAAAAGGATCACTGTCCCACTTGTGTCACTTGCTATGTCAACTATATGCAATACTTGTTTCATATAAGCATTCATTGCAGTACTTCATGCATCACCATCCTTTATCCATGACATCTTAAGCTTATAGTTATAACTTGCAAAGACCAGTTTAATTTTGCCTTCCATATTTGCTCCGTACAAGTTCTCGATGAATGTGGGTGGGATACGATCCGTTTGACCATTGGGTGGGTTAATTCTTGCCTCCATGTCCTTAATAGTATTGAAACTTTCCGTTACGAAATATAGGAAATTTTACATTCTTTGTCAGGACTGGGGGTAAGAATTATGCTAGTTCAAAGCGTATCCACCACCAAAGATGCCTTATCGAGGACTGGTTTGATGTAAAATCTTTTAAACATAGAATCTGAGGACCAGGTCTGAGGGCCAATCTGCAGCGTTAATTATAGCGTTAATTATATCTTCCTGTCTCGTCCCCAATGAAAAAGCCTTGGAGGCCATGGTTCCCCGTACAGAGTGTGCTCTGAAAACTGAGGCCACTATAGCAGACTCTTGCATCATCCATCTTACCCATCTGGCAATAGTTGGAGAAGAGACCGCCTTGAAGGATTTACAAATGGAAAGGAGGAGATAGTGTTCTCCGGAGGGTGCAGTTCCTCAATCATATTTTCATGAGCCTTTAGACACCTTGGCACAAACAATTTTGGGATATTGTCAAAAGCAAGGTTTGAAAGCACTCTTGAATTGCATTTTGTTCTTATGGTAAGAAGGTTACCCCATCAGGGGTAAATACTTTACCTGAAATGTCCAGAGCACGAACACCGGATACCCTCCTCCATGAGATTAAGTATAGTAACATATCCATCTTACCTGATAGTTCTTTTCTAGAGAGATGTTAATTGTTTTGCGATGAAAGAAAGAGATTGAAGACTCTGTTGACTTCGCACAGGGATCAGTATTTAGGTTCTGGGGAAGAGATAACCGAATGCCATTCATCAGTTTACTTACAAAAGGATACCCCCCAACGGGAAACCCCTCTATTGGGAGTTGACCCAGTGGGATGGCTGAGTGGAACATATTTACCGACCTGTAGGCCATACCCTCTGAGGCAAGTGAGAATAAAAAGTTTAGAATGTGGTCACCGTCGACTCCACGAGATCTGCACCCCTATGCATACACCAGTGTATCCATCTTGTCCAAGCCGATCTATAGCGTTTGACTGCGCCATCCATCTGCCCATGCCTTGGCCAGTATCAATCAATCAATCAAATCACTTTATTTGATTTATCATAATAAATCATAAAAGACTTGGCCAGTAGATCTCAATCTCCTGCGAAAGTGATGGGATTTTCCCTCATTCCCTGTAAATCTCCAGGCCATGAGCAGTAGCTTCCCTTCCACCACAAGATGGTGAGGGTTCTCGAGAGGATCGCGGAGGAGATCCTATGACCATACTAGCTGGATTGGAGAATTCCAAGAACTGGGAACAAACCTTGCGATATCCATATTGGTTTGACAATTACTATGGTCGCCGACTGCCTCAAGACTTGCGTCGAAAATCTCATAATCATCCCAAGTGGAGGGAAAGCGTATTCTTGTTCTTGATTCCAGTCCTGGAGAAATGCACCTGTCGCCGCAGCTTGTGTTTCCGGTCTCCACCTGATGTACCTGTTCAGTTAGTGGTCCAGTCACATAGAGATCCACTGTGAATGGTCCGCATCTTTGGGCTATTTCTGAGTGGACAGTTGGGTTCAGCTTCCAGAGGCCCGGAATGTATTCCGCCATAACCGACAATTTATGGTCCAAACAAAAGGTCTAGAACTCCCTGCTAGGTCTACTAAGATCTTTGTTTGCTGCCCTCCTAGATGATTGATATAGCGATCTGCTGAGATGTCTATCTATCTTCAATAGGAAACAGCACTGCACCTTCTTGCTGGTCCTGCATTTTATTGCGAAGGAGCCTAACATCAGTTCCAGAAAATGTATATGTAGCTGTTGTTCCTGAGCTGATCACTTTCCTCCCGTGGACGACTCGTCACATCTTGTGCTCAAGCCGGTTTTGCTGGTGTCTGCCTCTATGATGATATCCGGGCCGGAATCGAAGATTGCTCTTCCATTCCAATCTGCAAGAGATCAATGCTTCCAACTAGAAATGGCAATATACCAACCATTTGTTGAATTCTCTGTTTATAACTGGTCGTTGACCTCAATCCTTTTCTCTACAAAGGATAGGTTGCTCACAAACCTGTTGGGATGGATATTGGTTACGGATAAAGCCCATTTTTTTTAAAGATCTGCTACTTCTTGGTCAATGAGAGTTGCCTCCTGGTCCGAGAAGGAGAGGGGTCTCGGCCTGCAAGGTTGAAATGGGGTGCCATAAAACTCTATGTGGAACCCTTACACCGTCTGCAGGACCCATGCGTCATGGACAGATCCCTCCAGTTGTAAATTAAGTTTGCTAGCCTGCTCACCACAATTAGTCAGAAAGAAGGGAAAACTCTTGCCTGAGTATGTTCCATGCAGCTTCTCACTCTGGTTGCCTCTGGATCCACAGGTTTTTTGAAAGCCTCTGTAGGGGAAGAGCCCTCCGAGTCTGTCCTGGTCTTGTCAGTGACCGCAGTGGGAGCCTTGGCCTCTTGAAGGAGCTTGGGAGGAAAAAACGGTCGAGAGCCCTCTACCACAAACGGCCCCCTAACAAACGTTAGGGGTGAATATCCTTTTCATAGAGGCCTGTGCCTTGTCTAATGACGTGAATGTGGAAAAAAACTTTCCCAACTCCTTAACAAACGGGTCACTAAAAAGACCCCCCTGTGCTCATGCGCCTGCCTCCGAGGCTGCCAAGTCCACCTTTATCAGAAGGGTTCATCATCTCTCCGTGGACAGCAGACAATTTGTATTCCCCAGAATAATTATCTCTCTCTGGGCTCACCCAAACAGTACCTCAGGGGAAATCATGGAGCCTGATTGTTTGGCCTCCTTGGCCATGTCCAGGATTTTTGTGAGGAGCCCAGTAGAAAGGCTAAAGAGGCGTGACTCAAAGGGAAGAAATCTATCCTGGAGCATGTGCCATGAGCGCAGGATAAAAAAAAATACTCTCTTTCCCGCAGGCGCGTTAGTCACCAAAAGTCAGTCTGGACTTGATCCTACAAGACGTCCCCCAGAAATCTTGTCTCCTGCATTAGACCTGTCTGGGGGCCCAGAGAGGTCTAAGTGGGGGTCCAGCACTAAATTCCAATCATCCCCTATGACCACTTTAACATTGCCGAATTTTACAGGCACTCTGGAGAGGGTGGAAAAAAAGGGCGTTCTGTCCTGTTGGGGTGTAAACGGTTCCTACTACTAACTTTCTGTCCAGCGTTTCCAGTTTTGCGAAAACGAAGCAACCTTTTGCATCCGTCCATGTCTTCTGAATGATGTGGGGAAGGGATTTACATATGAGGATGGCTACCCTGTGCATCCTCACGGATGAGGAGGGTTCCAATGGGCCAGTTATTGAGTGGGGACACCTAAGGTAGCTGCTACTAATGACCCTTCCCACCCAGTCTCTCTACAACGTCTCCGTTTCCAGGGCCGGAAGGTGTGTTTCCTGAAGTAGGGCTATATCAGGAGACTTTGAGGTGAGATAAGTGCCTTCTTCTGTTTGACGTGTCGAGTAAGACCATTGACATTGAGTGAGACAAGACGGAGTTGTATTTTGGTGGGATGTTGAGCCCATAGCGACTGGAATATGGAAAGATGGAGGGTGTAAGATGGAAGCTGTGTCGTATCACTGAGCAAGAGGTCGGAAGGGCGAGGGAAGCAATGAACCTTCAAAAAGTAACAGGTAGTATCGAAGCGTTATGGACTCGAGGTAACACTGTAGGCATAGCAAGAGTACGATGAGTACTCTGTGAGGAAACTGACGCTGAGCTGATACAATAGAGGAGGAGGAACTGTGGGTGATCCAGAAAAGGACACCTAGTGTGTTCTGAGGTAACTAACAATAATACACTATCTTACTAACTTTAAGCAGGTGAGTAAATATCCCAAACCCCCCATCCCACCTAGCATCCCCTGACACAAACCAAACCAATATCAATCTAGAACCACACCGGGAATGCTACAAACTATGCGTAGCGGCAGGTGTACAGCAATAATGTGAAGTGCGCCGGGCAAAAGGTGATCAAATTGAACATAACATTGCCCTCCTGAAATACGTGAGGCCCCTAACAGTCCCACGAAGGAGGTACCCCAACTGGGGACAACCCTTATCTGCTTTCAAAGAACAAGGATAAATCTTCACCCCGATCCAGTGTGTTTACATCTCACA
Organism: Calotriton arnoldi; assembly: GCA_963921515.1. NCBI lineage: Eukaryota > Metazoa > Chordata > Amphibia > Caudata > Salamandridae > Calotriton > Calotriton arnoldi. Next base: position 73,474 of record CAWUFW010017698.1, on the reverse strand, counting down.
GCCTGGCTATTTATGAATTAGAGTGATAATCTTTTGACCTCCCTGAAAATTGCAGACATGTCTTGTTGTATACTTTATAGGGTGTCCATAAACGGGCTTTTCTATAATCATGTCCTTATATAGGCACAATTCGCCTTGCCCTTATATAGGCATAAAATCCCTGACCTTATTTAGGCATAAACCATGCACTCCAAATACAGGCATGGATTCCGGCATCCGTCCACCCTAGCGTCTCAACGAGTCCATGAAAAAAACAGACCCTTAGGCTGCGGGAGTTTCCCTTGCACAGGACTATTGATTTCTTCAAGGACTCATATATTATGCATGAACCATTATTCCTTAGGGGTTCATTCATGACGTCTTTCGCTGCCCAACTCACATCAATGCTAACATTTTCAGGTATAAATATACCTTCCCAAACCCCTGTAAATCAGAGGAGACCTCGACTTCAGAGGAGCCCGATTCCCGGCCGGACGCACTGAGAAGACGCTGTCATTCCTGCACGCAGAGAGTCCAGCTTCCAGTGATCTAACTTCCCTTGCGGGGTGTTGGAGTTCGAGTCCGGAAAGAGATTCCTACCTCTCTCATTCTTCAGGTATGGAGCAGACTAGAACCTAGAGGGACTCTTGGCATATTAGACTCTTGGCATACTAGGCGTAACATACTCTTAGTATACTCTAGTCAGGAATACATCACCTACTTCTACTTCTCCCTATACCTAGGATAGGTTAGAAACACTGGGGTAGAACTAGGCTAGAAACGCATCGTATGAGTACTCGCATTTTTAGGCTGTGTCATTTTATGTAAATGCATATATGCTAAAAAGATAATGCTATCGCAGTATTATTTATTTCTACTGCTCACTCTGTACATTATTTATCTCGCATATTGTCTTGTGATCGTAACAGCACATCTAACTTACAACGGAAACAAGACTGTTCAATAAACCTTTTTATTGAAACGCCCGTCTGTTATTTCTGTGTAACTTTGAGAATAACTGATCCATGCACGACTGAGCTGAGTGAAATAGTTATCTATTGTTTCTACAACTCTGGGACACGTCCTGATTCTGTAAGGGAAACACAGTGGTCATGTTTTGCGGCTGCAAGAAACTACTCCCTTCTTGTCGTCAAGAAGTTTCTAGTGGCCTCTGAGCTAGCTGGCACAAGTAATTAAGTTTAATATACTCGATAGGGACATACCGACCTTAGTCCTATGTCAAACCTATAGGATATATTATTCCAATGCACAGACCCTATTAGGGAAATAGGAGCTACACTACATGGCGCCCAACGGTTTGGTAAGGCAGTAATTCAACGTTAGATACTGAGTAACTCAGCTGTGCATCTCTTCTTTTTCTCTCAGAGACCCCTACCCATATACTCCTAAAGACGTCTGGAGTGGGCAGGGTTAAGTATCCGCCACGGCTACATAGGGCAAAACCCTATATATTAGCTGTTTGGTTTGCTCAACGTTGAAGGATACAGTGTTCCACAACATTGTGCACCTTATCTTTGTTTCCTTGAAACTTGTTCTACATTTTTCATAAAACAAAATGTCCTTAAACGGGGACAATCCCGCCGGAAACGGTGGAGCTGCGGCTGATCCAGCCCAGCCAGCATTTTTTAACAACACCGGTTTAAATGAAACCGAGGAGGGTGTCATCGACATCGCTCCAAACTTAAGAAGAGCCATTACTCTAAAACTTATAAAACATGGCCTATCACAGAGAAGAGGTAGAGCAGTTTTCGTGATAGAGGCACATGAATCCTTTCAGACAGAGGTATTCTATTCATGGGTAATATTTCCTGAATCCTATTCAGTAACACACATGTTTCACTTCTACAAAGAAGATGAACCACCAGAGGAATACATTCCTTTCGAGGATATAGAAATTCCATTAACATACCAAGAGCATCAGCTCTGGTTTAAAGGCGCCCTAAAACATCACAAAAATATAACCAGGCTCGGTCCACTAGGTAGACCAGGAGCAACATGGCCGATTCTAGCCGGCTACACACCTCATCCCGACATAGAAATAATGTCAGATGAGGAACTACTTACTCAACTCACAGAGTTAATAAAAATCTACAGACAATTGGTTCAATATGTCATGCGGACTTTTACAGTCCAACCACCATTAAAAACTTCCAAATCAAACCCCTCACCAGGGGAATACTCTAAAAATTACACCACAGACTCTATACGCAGTCATGGGTAAAATGCCCACTAAGCGTGAGCAAATCCCGTTTTGGATAGCTCAAAAAATTACTCAAATCGAAGCAGTATTTCCAAATACTAGCCCACATGAGAAACACAGATTCCTAACCATTAGTTTACCAATGGGGATCACACCACAACTGGAAGACTGCACCACTTGGGGCTCAGTCTTTGCTGCCATCTACACTAAAACACACGGCATTCCGTCAATTGCGGTAATACCTGATGTCCTAAAACAAATTCAAAACGAATACGGGGCAGAGCCTGCTTTAAATTTAGGTATGAAATTACTGAAAAATTTCGACCAGGTCTCAACAATAATATTATCAAATATTAAGGGGGAGGCAGCAGCAGTGGCGATCCGACAAAAATTAAGGGAATTTGATGTTACAGAACATCAAACAGAGCTACCCAGAATTATAGAACAATCCTATGCAGAATTAGGCAGAAATAGTTTGGGTGGGAGACCAGTTAAACCAAAACTATCTGAAAGTCCTGAGAAGGACTCAATTAAACAAACTCCTACATCTTCTAAAAAGAAGTGGGAGACTAATAAACAAAATTCAAATGAGAAAAGGTCTCAATCCCGAGGTAGGTCTCCTCAAAAGGAGCCCTCTGAAAGGAGGTATAACCTCAGGAATAGGGATAATTTGAGAAAACTTGATAGGTATCAAGATAATGATACACGTTCCTCTCGTCCCTTTCAGGTCTCATCACAGACTTCGGAAAGAAGAGGACGAACAGAACATAGAGAAGAACGTTTGAAATCGAAAGACGACAAACACGCTCCAAAAACTAAAGCAAAACCTCAATTCTCCAAAAGAAAGTCGCAGGTCTAATAGTAAGACATGCCGAGAATTCTGAGAACGCAACTCAAGAACGGAGAATGGGCTCAGACAATGCTGGACAGTGCAGCAGAAGTCACAATAGCTCGCCAGAACCTGATGGAACTTCTGGAGATAGTGGACTTGAATGAGTACATTACAGTAGAAACTGTAGACACCAGGGTTAGTGCTCCACAAAAGGTATATGATATAACACTCCGGATGGAGGGAGACAAACCTAGACAAGTTAAAGCACTCTTTTGGGAAAAACTATCAAAGGGTTATGACATACTTCTAGCAGAAAAAGACTGGCCACCACAATTTGTCAGGGAGTGCCCACACGGCGAGGACATGATTATGCCTGCCTTCTCCAATCACATTCCAATTCACTTAAAATATACATATGCCAGAAAATGGGCAGTGGCCCAGGCTCCAGCATTATATAAAAATCATGTAGGATGGGATGAGGACTCACCTCACCATAAAATAAATCTGAAACATGAGCCAACTGCACAGAGGCAGTATCCGACAAGCAAGAAGCTAAAAAAACAGGTCAGGGAGATCTTAGATCAACTTGAATATCAAGGGGTGATTGAAACATGCACCTCCTCCATGAACAATCCTTTGTTTCCTGTCTCCAAACCAGACAATACATATCGTCTAGTTTTGGACTACAGACACCTAAATACTTGTTCTAAAACTTTTGCAGTGCAAAATGCACACAGCACAGCATTAATGAATAACATTGTGCGTAAAAAATACAAAACAACATTAGACATCTCAAATGGTTTTTTTTGTCAAAACATAGCACCTGAAAGCAGGTACTTAACGGCATTCTCCATAATGGGGACCCAGCATCACTTTTGTCGACTCCCACAAGGGTTCAAGAACAGCCCAGGTTTATTCTCAGCGAGGGTAACGGAGTTACTACAAATCTATGACAACGAGGCATTGTCCTATGTCGATGACATCTATCTGACAGACGATGACTTGGACAAACACTTGAACAGGGTGAGCACCATTATATTGGGATTCGCCTCTGAGGGCTACAAGTTCAACTTTAAAAAGTCCCGAATTGCCCATCTCAATGTCCTATTTTTGGGATATGAGCTTTCAAGTGAAGGCAAGAGCTTGGCAGCTAACTTTCTAGAAAAATGTGCACTGCTCCAACCTCCAAAGACGCTAAAAAACTTACAATCAATACTGGGATTCCTAAATTTTGGAAGAACATACATTCTAAACTATGCAGAAAGGGTTAAACCTCTCTACGCATTAATCAAACCTGATTTTTCAATCAAAAACTGGACACAGGAACACACAGAAATCTTGCGTTCACTCCAAGCTAACATGTTAGCAACAAACCACTTACAAACACGCGTAAGTCAAAGAAATTTGGTGATTCGAATAATTTCGGGTCAGTGTGGATTCACCTACTTAACCTTCAATGAGAAAGTACCAATCGCATACAAATCCCATTTGTACACACAAGCGGAAATGCGCTTCAGTTCAACTGAAAAAATTCTAACAGCAGTTCAAACAGCTGTAGCAAAAGAAAGAGCCTTAGCCCAAGGGAAACGCATAATTGTCGTTACCCCAGTACCAGCTTTAGAAGCGGTCACAAAAGCAAGCATTCCAAATGCTAAAGCACTACATCCGAGATGATACAATGGGTTAATTCTCTTGCTGCACCTGATGTTGAATATGTTTTTGATCCAGATTTAAAAACACAAGCATTTCTCCAGTATGAACAAGAATGTCCTCTGCCCACTGAGATTCTGCCACTCGATCAGTATGAATTCGTAATTTACACTGACGGATCCGCACAGCCCGCAACTGGGAGTAAGCAAGCTTACAGTGCAGCGTGTGCTATCGTTAAAGGTCGCATGCGAGATGGCATCTTCAGACCTATGGTCACAAAAACTCAATCACTAGGTGATTGTACAGCTCAGCGAGCTGAACTACAAGCATTCAAACTGGCACTTGAGAGTACGGATCGAGAATTCCTCACACTAATCGTGTGCGATTCCTTTTACTGTGTTCAGTCGTATAATGACTATATACGAACCTGGCTTGAAAATGGTTTCAAAGATGCGAAAGGTGGCACAATAAAGCACAAACTGCTTTGGGAACAAGTAGTTCAGTTGAAAAACGAACTACCAAAGGCTCACGTGATTCACACACTGAGTCATCAGCGTGATGGCGTTCACGTTGCAGGAATTCATTGGCTGACGAAGCCGCAAAGGGGCTGTTCAAACGGCTTCCGTAGCTGCGATCACTCGTTCAAAAACAAAAATAGACGGTGAGATAATGTTAGCTGTCAATGCTTCAAGCAAAGGCAGCAGTGCAGCGTTACCAAAAAGTTTCCACTCAAGTACTCTTATGTAATTGATGCGAACAACGTTCCTTTTGCTCGAATCCCTGGAGTGGGGGATAGGGTAATTCCAAACATGGAACGAAGAGCAGCCTTGATTTATGAAACTCATTTGGGGGAGGGTCTGTCACATCAAGGGATCTCAAACACAATTTTGAAATTAAAAGAGATGTACTGGTGGCCTGGAATGAATACACACATTCACATATTTATCAACAACTGCTTAGACTGTAAATTACAGCGAGAGAGCCACCAGACACCATGCTGCGAATGCGGCAGCCCAGTACAGACACCACTGTTAGACAGCATTAGGCTATCTACTCGCCGGCGTCCCACTGGACAAAGGCATTCCCGCAAATACTAAATCTAGGTTCCTATGGTTATGGCCTCAGCGCTCGGCTGACGCTCGAACTGTTATAAAAGATTTGCGAGTCTTTATCGGCACATACGCAATAGGCACGCTACATTCTGACCAGGGTCCTGCGTTTAGCTCTAGGGCTTACAAGGAGGCCATGGCCAGTCTGGGCGTTGCATTGCGGTACTCCTCTCCATTCCATCCTGAGGGAAATTCTGTTGTGGAAAGGAAAAACCGGGACATAAAGCAGTCTATAACAGCTAGGGTATTAGGTTCGGGTGATGGGTGGGTCAAACACCTCAATAGCTTACAGCACGCTCTCAACAATCTGCCAAGAAGTTCTCTAAGGGGGGTTCACTCCATATGAAGTCCTATTTGGGACAAGAATGTGGGTTCCAGACTTAGAACACGTAGGCACAGTGGTGGAAAATAAAGCATTTAATATCAAAGATTGTTTGGCTGTTTTACAGGAGCTTAACAAATTAAGAACGAAACAAAGCAACGTCTCCCTACAGCCAACCACCACTGGGGAAATATCGGCGGTCCCAGCAAGGCCTGTCTGGATTCCGAAAGTCGGGGATCTAGTCAGAGAAAAAATTGCGGACAAGAAGGAATTTGGACCTTCTTACAGACAACCGGTACCTGTTCTAGCAGTTCAAGGAACAAGAACAGTACTTCTGCCGCCCCTTGCTGGAAGAAAGGAGAAAAGATTTGTGTCCATCGACCTCATCAAACCACAACATGTGGCCAATACTAAGCAGTAGGCCTCGTGGACTCCGACCTAGTAGCAGACTCACTCCTCTCGCTACTATTCAAGAGGTTCAGACTGAAAGACTGATCACAATCGAGAATTCAGCTGTAACAAATGAAGGACTAAGCAACCAAGCTATGGAACTCATCCCTCTTGACAACCAAATAACAGTTCGTCCAAATTCACCTGTCTACACCAACGTGACACGTGAAGAACTGTCTCCTGTGATTTCAACAAATCCTGATGCAATTCCAACAATTGACAGAACTGCTTCTGGCTATTTCATTGACTTTGATACGTTCTCAGAAGATCCAAGTGAACCTGAAACGACGCCAGCATCATTCAAACTCAAGCAGCAAGAATAGGCTGTATTCACTTTCTGAAAAAGACTTATCTGGTTTCTCCATGGATTGAACTCTGGATTACATCTGGACTTTTTGTTTTTCTGCTCTGGCTAGCTTTGGTAACAACTGTAAGCGTGCTTATAAGTGGCAGATACATCCATGTGAACAGTGAAGGAAAAGACGTGAATGTACTTTTGAAACCTCATAAATCTTCCCATCGTGAAGCAAGAGACTTGTCATCAGTGAACATCACAGCTGTTCCTATACAGGATGATATAGTGTGGGACAAAACAGATTATGAAATCTTTGGCCCGAGTGAACAATTGAACATTCCACATTTGTTTAAAATTTCACTAAGTGATTTGATTACGTCCAGTACCTATTCAGATGATTGGGACTTTGAGAATGTGACTGACATAATGTTTGATCTAGAAAAATCTGCTGCATTTTCTAAAAATGAATATTTAGAAGGTTCATCAGACAATGAAGAACTGTATTGTTATAACCACTATGGTCATCATTATTTGCACAAAACTGCATATCCAAGAAATGTGTTTTTGTTTAACCAATGGGAACATTGTCCTACACCGCCACAAGGTAGTTCAAAAATTTTTGCTAGTAAGTTTCCATATTTTTCAGGTTACAATACATCTGACCCAGAAACGTTTTACTATAAAAATGTAAACAAAACAGGACTGAAAATTATGTTAACAAATACGAAACAGATTTATTCTGAAGCATTTATTGCCCAACTGTCTACACAGGGTTTCAACTTATGGAAAGACACAATTGAGACAAAAACTGTCTGGGGTAGTAAAGATTGGCAAGTACATGGTATAGAAGCTTTATTTAGAGCCTGTATCATCCCTGAACAAATACTGTTTTTGAATGAAACCGTCCAACAAACATCTTGTCTTGGATTAGCCAAGATCAAAGAGATGAAAACAACTTCTGTGCCAACACCTGCCAGTGAAAATAATACAAAGGCAGTGGTGACAGTTGACAATATACTACAACTTAACAGAACTCATCCAAATTGGAAAAAATGGTTGATCTGGCCCACAGACACAAACAACTGTCAGGAAAGGTTCTTGAACAAAACTCAGGGCTTTACTATTCATAGGCCAGACCCAAGATATGTCCAAAGACAACATCGGGGGGTAGTAACATCATACAGTGTAGGAAAATTATGCCTCGATTGGCTGCATAAATCTACACTACAGGATGTGAAACAACACTTATCCTTATTTACAGGAGACGCTGATCTTAGGGAATTCTTGCTTGGACCAAGAAAACCGCGTCAAAAACGTTTCATATATGCCGGCATTTATGCTGCTTATAATGAAGCATGGAAAGTGTCACAGATAGAGGCCGCAGAACGAATACGTGAACTTGATCGTATTAATTTAGAGAAAACACTCTCTGTGGGCGACAATGGGTTAACAACTTTGTCCTGCAGAATTTATTCATTGGATGGCATTGTATCCTCTGCTATCGACATTCTAGAACAAGATTTGGCTATGTTACAACAAGGTCAATCCCAATTACGTTCTATAGTGTCATTGACATGGACGCTGCAATCTTTGCGAGCGGGCTATGTGCCTTGGCGTTTCATCAACTCGTCGTCTCTGTTTGCAGAATACAATCTCACTGATAAACAGATCGAATTGGCACAAAGAGGAGCAAGGTATACAGTGCTAAGCATTGAAAAAATGGAGAAGTTACCATTCACAGTGGCAGACAAACCAGCCACAGAATGGGTTATTCATGGCAAAATAATATTACCTGTGACAACTTTTCAGTTTCAGTATTGCCTCAGACAAGTGCAAGCAGGCAAATATGAAAGGTTGGGTAAGGAATACATTAAGACATCTTGGGATTTACCGTATACACATAGATGTTGGAGTGGGGATCGTGAAGTGTTTCTTAGCGGTACTAACTGTAAACATGCACCGACCGGTTCACTCATATGTCAGGACATTTCTTTACACGGGACTTGTAATGGTTCTGTGGCAAACTTGTCTTGCCATCAAGCGGGGTACACCAGATGCTGTGATTAATCCAACGTTTGGACAACTTTCAAATGGGAGTTACCTCATGTTGAATGATCAGAGTTGCTGTGGAATGTTGCCAGGCATCCCATATCTAGTAACGGTCAACTCCAGGGTCACTTGCTGTATGCAAGCATTGTTTCCCCCAATAGACACAGTCAGGGAGTCGCCGCTATGGCCTTCGCTGAACGTCTCTTTTATAAGATTTGATACTTTGAGCAGAATGAAAGCCATGCTTTTACAGCAAACAGTGCCTTTGACCTCGGCCAAAGAAACCTATGATCTACAAGTAGCAAGGACTTCGGCTGAGATACAGAATTTAATACGTACAAACTGCCCTATACATTTCGTAGAAATGGTATCACGTATCTTTAACATGTCAGATACGACCGGAATTGTACATGTATTTAAGAGCATTTGCTCCGGTCTGTTAGCACCTTTCCAGGCAATACTTGGAATCATCCCCAACTTTGCACATTCGGTGTTTGGTGGCATACCATTAATTCTCGCACTTGTTGCCGGAATTTTATCCATCTTTCTGCTATTGCGCTATGGCCAGCCTATTCGCAGACATCACTCCGAGCGAAATGGAGAAAGCTCTCCTTGAAAGAAAGTGCCGTGAGCGAATAGTACAGCTATTGGGCATGACTCGTCTACGGGACCTTAATACCACGTGGTTCCTGTCATTCAGACCAATCTGGCAAGATTGCATCTTACCTGTTCTACGCTGCCTGCTATGCGGTGAAGAATGCGTGTTGGACGCTTGTCTAACATATCCATCAGCTGCGCCAAAGGACGTCGATACTTTGCTGGTCCCGATAACGGCCCATGCTCTGTGTTGTCCAAGAGGCTCCCTATCCTGATGTCAGCATTCATTGAGATCTCACAGTCGCCTCCTGCTGCTGCTGAGGTACGAGAAACAACTCCAGGCACACAGGTAACAACGGACGCGAACATTGCTGCGGCGACCTATGCTGGGAGCGATGCTTCCCATCTTTGTGCGATCAATCTCTTACACGAGGTGTTCCAACTTACACCAACGACAGTGGATGATGTTTTGTCTATTGAAATAGATGATCTCATGTTTACACCAGACCCGTAAACTGACTGATTCGGCATACTATGTTCCAGAGAGACAGCAACAATTTGGCCTTCATTTTTCAAAGATTTGGAACTCTACCAAATTTGAACTTTTTGTCCCATTTTTGAACGAAAATGGCACTTCAATCTGCTTAAAGTAGAACTAGCCTTATAATACAGACTTGGCAGTACTTCCAGGGACACTTAGTCATCTTGTGTGTCTAAGAACAGTTCATTTAATTTTCATGACAGGCAATGACTTTGATTTTGAACAAACTTATCCATCATTTTCGTCATATGTAAATATTGCTTTTATATTACATTCCGATTGCATTTATTTCAAAATTTATGCAGGAAATGATAAGCATTGCTTACTGATGTACAGAAACCTTTGCATTTTTTAAATATGACTTTTAATGCTTTTTAGGATATGTTTTAATATGCGGTACTCCATTCTAAATGTTTAGCATTTTAAATGTTTTAGCATTTTAGTAGTGTCGTATACACGAAAGAGGAGTGGGTGTTGTATACTTTATAGGGTGTCCATAAACGGGCTTTTCTATAATCATGTCCTTATATAGGCACAATTCGCCTTGCCCTTATATAGGCATAAAATCCCTGACCTTATTTAGGCATAAACCATGCACTCCAAATACAGGCATGGATTCCGGCATCCGTCCACCCTAGCGTCTCAACGAGTCCATGAAAAAAACAGACCCTTAGGCTGCGGGAGTTTCCCTTGCCCAGGACTATTGATTTCTTCAAGGACTCATATATTATGCATGAACCATTATTCCTTAGGGGTTCATTCATGACGTCTTTTGCTGCCCAACTCACATCAATGCTAACATTTTCAGGTATAAATATACCTTCCCAAACCCCTGTAAATCAGAGGAGACCTCGACTTCAGAGGAGCCCGATTCCCGGCCTAACGCACTGAGAAGACGCTGTCATTCCTGCACGCAGAGAGTCCAGCTTCCAGTGATCTAACTTCCCTTGCGGGGTGTTGGAGTTCGAGTCCGGAAAGAGATTCCTACCTCTCTCATTCTTCAGGTATGGAGCAGACTAGAACCTAGAGGGACTCTTGGCATATTAGACTCTTGGCATACTAGGCGTAACATACTCTTAGTATACTCTAGTCAGGAATACATCACCTACTTCTACTTCTCCCTACACCTAGGATAGGTTAGGAACACTGGGGTAGAACTAGGCTAGAAACGCAACGTATGAGTACTCGCATTTTTAGGCTGTGTCATTTTATGTAAATGCATATATGCTACAAAGATAATGCTAACGCAGTATTATTTATTTCTACTGCTCACTCTGTACATTATTTATCTCGCATATTGTCTTGTGATCGTAACAGCACATCTAACTTACAACAGAAACAAGACTGTTCAATAAACCTTTTTATTGAAACGCCCGTCTGTTATTTCTGTGTAACTTTGAGAATAACTGAACCATGCACGACTGAGCTGAGTGAAATAGTTATCTATTGTATCTACGACTCTGGGACACGTCCTGATTCTGTAAGGGAAACACAGTGGTCATGTTTTGCGGCTGCCAGAAACTACTCCCTTCTTGTCGTCAAGAAGTTTCTAGTGGCCTCTGAGCTAGCTGGCACAAGTAATTAAGTTTAATATACTCGATAGGGACATACCTACCTTAGTCCTATGTCAAACCTATAGGATATATTATTCCAATTCGCAGAGCCTATTAGGGAAATAGGAGCTACACTACAGTCTTACAACTGTCTATATCTCAATCATCTAAGAAAACATAAACTTTTAGTCAGGAAGCAGGCAAGTCACATGGGCCCAAGGTCCATGGCTCCTCACCTTTGTCTCTTATACTTATATCTAGCCAAATCAGAGCTCAGGTATTCTTCAGTGAGACTTAACCTGTCAGAAGTATTAGCTTTTCTTCACCATTCAGGTCAAATTTCTCAGTTTTAAACAAGAATTATTAAGCGCTTCATGAAAGAATGTTTTTCAAAGTATCCACCAATAGCAAAGTCTTCACCATTATGGGAACTTAATATGGATTTAGAAGAGAAGGCTTCTTCTAATCCATATCACAAATCGTCAATTCAGCATTTTTCATGGAAGATTGCATTCCTGTAGGTTATAATATCGATGAGAGTCAGTGAGCTACTGTTTCTGATATTGTCTACTGAGGATACCCAGCATGACGATGAGGCTTATTCAAGCATGTGAATCTATGAAAGATATCAACACAGGATAAATATAGTTATAGGTAAGTGACTTTTTCATGTCTTGCGACTGAGGCAAGGGTCAGAGTTACAAGTCAGAGATCAGAAATGTTGCTGATTGAGAGGCATACAAGAATGGTGTATACAGTATCTGCAGTTCTCTTTGCTCTGTCTTTTGAATCTTTGACGGTGAAAACAAGAGTGCTTTACCTTACAAGACTTATATGTGGTGTGTTAACACCCACATAATATGCTTGTTCACTGATCCTATTTTAATGGGGTGCCGAATCCAGCTGTATTCCACGCAGTCACATTTAAAAGAACTTAACAGCTTTAAGAGGGCCTAAGTATTTAGAAAAATAAGGGCAATTGTGAGATATTGAATAAATTGATTAATCTTGTTCTGGTTAAACACATTAAAGACAGCACCCCATTATTAAGAACCGAGAGACAAAGCAAATACTGAGGTGTCTAATGGAAATAGGTGAAAACCTGTACAAACACAATTGGCCAAGGCTAAAAATGGAGAAGTCATATTTTATTTCACGGACAGGTGGTTACTAGAGCTACAGATGCATCTAACACAATTCATCTGGGTGGAAACTACATTGAAGGGATACATAAATATTCAAATGCCCCCAGAAGCATATTAGGTCTTGTTTGTCCAGAATACTAAAATATTACACTTAAGGAAATTGGACCAACAGAGAAATTGAGGAAAAGTGGGTGCACATGGATCAGGCGTTTGGGGGAAAATCCTTCTTTGAAAGTTTTGCTCCTTAAGGAACTGACACTTCAAAAACTTTATCTTAGTCAAATAACTAAATTCACACTCGAAACTTGGGGTTAAATTGCAAAGAAAATTGGGCAGATAACCTATCCGTCAACACTGATGTCTATGTAATTCAATGCACACTTTTTATCCTTGATAAAAGGGGACAGTTTTAATCGTTGAAGACTGAGAGAATGCTGGAAGTAGTGTAAACATTACTCCTCGTCTCAGAACAGTAATGGGAACTTGGTAGAGCAGTGGAGGGCGTAGAATTGGAGATTTTACCAGTTGACAATTCTGGGAGGCTCAAGTGTATCCTAAATGGGTAATGGATCATAAAACTATCACTGGTATTCCACACCTCACAGCCTCAAAATAATCTTTCTGACTCTAGAAGGGAAAAGCTGGAGATGTGGGCAAGAAGATGCAACATATTTCTTGTCTCTCTTTGAATATTAAATCATTCCGGAAGGTGTTTAGACATTTTAAGCAGCGTTAGGTTTTCTCATCTCGGGGAACTGGTGTTGTTATTCTAGGCTTACAAGGCTAACAGACAGAACGCCTAACTAAGGCCAACATTATTTTACTACTACAAATGCTTTAAGATGCAAAACTGCTAATTACTGTCTTCTGGAAAAAAGTGGGATTTGTCAGATTTGATGAAAGGGTTGTAAAGCCTCTGGCAGAAGAACGGCAGAGAAAAAATATCCTGTTATCTCTTACAACAGGATGAGATATCTTCAGGACATGGAACAATTAGTGGTGCATTTATATAGAATGAACAGTATAGCTAAGCCCTCTTTGCCTCTTGGATCTTCAAGTATGTTCTTGAACATTGAGGAGTAACAAACAAGAAATTTGTCAATGCATATGATAAGTGGAAGAGAGGCAGGCTATTCCTCTACTCTAATGTAGATATTTACGTATCCATTTAGAGGAGAGGGGGCTCAATTTTTTCTATTTGAGTTTAGATTTTGTTTTCATATTATGTATTATGTCTGCTAAGTTAAGGAGAGTTTACTTGTGTTTCACGTGTTTTCTTTGGTGATAAAATTCAGAAGTGACCAACCTGTTGCCCAGCTATTCCTTCTCCCATCATCCCATGAGTATGGGTAGTGTGGCATTACGCATGTATGAGTAGGCAATTTTCAGGACACCACCCAATAACAATTTAAACAACTGGTTAGAATGTAACTAGAACTCTTTTATGTTGAGACCCTTCTGTAATCCACAAGCTCCAGAGAAATATGTGAATGAAATGGAAATGAATGGGACCTTCCAGTGTCTTGTTTGTTAAGAGTAGAAGGACAATGGAATGGCTGCAGTAAAGGATTATTTTGATGCTTTGTACCCACAGGTATTTGATAGAGAAATCCTGCTGGAAAAGTCTTCAAAGGAAAGTACTCGCAACAAAAGAAAGAAGAAGAGACCGCGCCCAAAAGCACTGTTCATACCACCCCCAATGCCCTTGGCAGATGAGGTGCTACCTCTTCCTGGAAGTAGTGGCTTTTTCCAGAGCCACCTCCGGTCCCCATCTGTTTTCCTGGGAGATTACCTCTTAGGCAATTTATTACATTGCCATCCCTACACCCCTCCGCCCATGTTGAGTCCGATACGTGAAGGATCTGGACTTTATTTCAACACCATCTGCCCTCCTTCAGTCAAGGCTGGTCCCTGCAGACTTTACTCTCATCTGTTAGGTAACAATTTTGGATATTATTTTTTTTGTTTTATGAGGAGTGATGCATGCTTGGTGAATTGAACAAAAACTACTTTAAACTGTAAGTGGATAAATAAATCACCTAGTAATTATTAGCACCTACTTCCACACAAAGTGTTGACAATACGCTGTTTTTAGGTGCTATTGGCTTTCATTAATTGCTTGGGTAAAATATTTTTGTTCTGTGCACCACAATTTCTCTGCCCATATTACCAGAGGGTCTGAGATATGTAATGCACAAGCATGCAACCTTGATGTATCAACTGCACAATACATAAAGTAGACACAGTTTGCATGTGCAACAAAATACTTGTACAAGGCTGTTTCATAGTCCTATTGAACGTTTTTATACATTGGATTCTTACTTATTGTTTTTTTTACTTCTTTATTGCTCTGAATTATTTTAAGCCTGGATACCTCTTCCACCTTTAATCCTGCTTTCTGTTTAGAGGAGTCTAAGGCAACAAATTAGAAGACAAGTTTTTAAAAGGAGGAGCTTCAAAATGCATCAATATACATTGCTATGTAGCTAGATTCCAACTATAAAAACACCAAGTGATATCCCTGCATATTTCTTAAAAACATACTCAATTATAGCTCATATTTACAACAATTAACAAATACCACGCATGTGCAGTCCTATATTTATGGTTTAGATTTCGTTATTGTAGTTTTAGTTATAACATACAATGTTTGCTTAATGTCCTGTAATTGCAGGTTGCAGTGTTACAATTACGTAATATCCCCATAACTCCCCCCGCCCTCCCCAACCTGGACATGGGCACCAGTTTGAAGTAAGTAGTATAAGTGTCCCTGTCTCTCGTGTCTCGCCTCGGTATGGTGTCTTTAAATGCTTGCTGCGTTGGTCTCTGATAGACGAAGGAGGTGTAAGTATTTAGGACATGTGAGCTCGTGAAACTCTGTTGTCAAGAGGTTTAAGAAGGGTTTCCAGAGCTTGGGGAATGCAGAGCTCTGATTCATTAGTGTGAGAGTGATTCGCTCCATCCCCATTATATACCACAATCTGTGTAGCCAGGCTCGACGGGTAGGGATATGCCCTGTACCCCAATGCGCTAGGATGTTCTGAAGAGCTGCCAGTTGTGCTAACCCAATCTGTCTGCCTCTGCGGGATTTTAATGGGAAGGTAAGTGCATTAGGGAGACCTAGGAGGATATACGCCGGAAATCTGGGGATTTCTGTTTCTAGGTGTGTGTCTATGTCCTTAAGTACTTGTGCCCAGTAATCCGCTAGTTTCGGGCATTCCCATAGTATGTGCAGTAGCGTGCCGGGGGATCCGCAGTGGCGCCAGCATTCAGGTGATCTAGATGGTGTGAACCTGTGTATTCTGGAGGGGGCGAGGTACCAGTAAGTTATAATCTTGGTTGCTGTTTCAATGCCTGGAATGTTACGGGCCATGTGTCTAGCACGGTAGTGTATATCGTCCCATTCTTTCAAGGATAGTTTGCGGCCAATTTCCAGTTCCCACCGCTTCTGGTCAAGGATTTAGTGGATGTGCTGTCGAGGCTTAGGAGCCTATATAAATGTGTGATGAGTCGTGTGTTTGCTGTAAAAGAGAGCAACCAACTTTCATATGGGATAAGGCGTCGCTGGACGAATTGAAGGTTGTATCACCCAATGACGGATCTGGGTGTAATGCCATCTCTCACCCTCAGGGAGTCCATGTTTAGAGCGAAGAGATTCAAACGGTATGGGACCCTCTGTGTCGAGCATGTGTCCCACTTATCTGCATCCTGTTTGATTCCAGCAGTGGAAGGCTGGGTCAATCAATCAGGGAATTGTAACCGCGCTACTCACCCGTGAGGGTCTCAAGGTGCTGAGGGGGAGGGGGGGGTCCGCAGATCTGTTTAGCCGAAGAGCCAGGTCTTGAGGGTCTTCCTGAAGGTGTTCAGGGAGGCGGCGCGTCTGATGTCTGCCGGTAACTCGTTCCAGGTCTTGGCTGCAATGTGAGAGAAGGATCTTCTGCCTGCTCTGGCTCTGTGGATGCGCGGGGTTTCGGCCAGTGCGAGGTTGGAAGATCGGAGGTTTCTTTTGGGTACGTGGAAGTTGATTCTGTCGTTGAGGTGTTTGGGTCCGTTGTTGTGTAGGCATTTGTAGGCGTGAGTGAGGATTTTGAAAGTGACTCTTTTCTCCATGGGGAGCCAGTGGAGACTTCGTAGGTGTTGGCTGATATGTTCGTGTCGGGGGATGCTGAGGACGAGTCTGGCGGCGGTGTTCTGTATTGTCTGGAGTTTGCGGAGTAGGGACTTGTTGATGCCGGCGTAGAGTGCGTTTCCATAGTCCAGTCTGCTGGTGATGAGTGCGTGGGTGACTGTCTTCCTTGACTCAGGGGGGATCCACTTGAAGGTCTTGCGGAGGGTGTTGAAGTAGCTGGAGGTGACGGCGTTGACCTGTCGGTTCATGGTGAGTGATGAGTCGAGTACGATGCCGAGGTTCTTGGTGTGGTCTGAGGGGGTAGGTGGGCTTCCGAGGGCGGTCGGCCACCAGGTGCTGTCCCATGCAGAAGGGGTGGTACCGAGGACGAGGACTTCTGTCTTCTCAGCGTTGAGCTTCAGGCAGCTGTTGGTCATCCAGACTGCGACGTCTTGCATTCCTTTCTGGAAGTTGAGTTTGGCAGTGGCGGGGTCTTTGGTGAGGGAGAGGATGAGCTGGGTGTTGTCGGCGTAGGATACGATGTTGAGGCTGTATTGTCGGACGATGGCTGCGAGGGCGGCCATGTAGATGTTGAAGAGGGTGCGGCTCAGTGATGAACCCTGTGGGACTCCGCAGGTGATTTTCGTGGGGTCGGAGAGGAAGGGTGGGAGTCTGATCCTTTGGCTTCTTCCGGTGAGGAATGATCGAATCCAGTCCAGGGCTGTTCCTTGTATGCCTGCGTCGTGTAGTCTGGCGACTAGTGTGCGGTGGGAGACGGTGTCGAAGGCCGCTGATAGGTCGAGTAGGATGAGGGCTGCGGAGTGGCCTTGGTCCAGGAGGGTGCGGATGTCGTCTGTGGCGGCGAGTAGGGCGGTCTCTGTGCTGTGGTTGCTTCGGAATCTGGATTGGGAGGGGTCGAGGACGGCGTTCTCTTCAATGAATCGTGTCAGTTTCCTGTTGACTGTTTTCTCTGCAACTTTGGCTGCGAAGGGGAGGAGCGAGATGGGCCAATAGTTCTTGAGGTCGGTGGGGTCAGCTGTGGGCTTCTTGAGCAGGGGTCTGACTTCTGCGCGCTTCCAGTCATCTGGGAAGGTGCCTGTTTTGAAGGTGGTGTTGATGGTGCGTTGTAGTTCGGGTGCGATGGCGGCCGCGGCTCTGTGGGAGATATGAGGGGGGCAGGGGTCGGTGGGGGCCCCCGAGTGGATGCTTTTCATGGTCGAGGCGGTGTCTTCGGCCGTGATCGGTGTCCAGTTGGAGATGGTGGGTTGGCTGGTGTTTCTGGGGGGCGGGGGGCCGTCTGTGGCGCCTGGTGGATGGTCGATGAAGTTGTCGTAGATTTTTTTGATCTTGAGGTGGAAATAGGTTCCAAGCTTGTCGCAGAGGTCTTGGGATGGGGTGATGTCTGTGGCTTCGCTGCGTGGGTTGGTGAATTCTTGAATGACACTGAAAAGTTCCTTGGAGTTGGTGGAGTTGGCCAGGATTTTGTTGTGGATGAAGTTCCTCTTGGTGGCTCTGATCTGGTTGTGGTAGTCCGTCATGGCGTCCTTGTAGGTGGTGTGGTTTTCGGTTGTCTTGGTGTTTCTCCAGTTCTTCTCCAGGCGTCTGCAGGTGCGTCTGGCTTTTTGGAGAGCAGTGGTGAACCAGGCGGCTTTCCTAGGGCGTTGTCTGTCGGGGTTGCGTAGCGGGGCGAGCTCGTCTGCGCAGTTGGAGATCCAGGTGTGGAGTTCTCTGGCTGCGTCATTTGCGTCGGGTGCCCAGGTGCGTTGTCTCGGGTGAGGGTGGAGTTAAGTTGCTCGTTGGTAACATTGCTCCAGTTCCTTCGAGGTGGGCGTGGGGCTGGTTTGAGTGCCTTGGGTTTGTTGATGGCGAAGTGTACGCAGTGGTGGTTGGTCCATGGCGGTTGCGTTGTGTGACTGATTTGGACGCTGTTTCCTGTCGCAAAGATGGGGTCGAGGGTGTGTCCTGCTCTGTGGGTCGGTGTGTTGACGAGTTGTTTAAGTCCGATGCTGGCGAGGTTGTCACGAAGGATAGTGGAGTTGGGGTCGCTTGGGTTGTCGAGGTGGAAGTTCAGGTCTCCAATCAGTATGTAGTTTGTTGAGGCGATGGCGTGGGGTGCGATGAAGTCGGTGATGGTGGTGGCGAAGGGTGTTCGGGGGCCAGGGGGTCTAGATGAGGGTCAGATAAGGCAGGTGAAAATTCGGGTTCCCTACTATGGGAGTCAAGGGGGAGGGGAAGGAGGTGAGGTTCCTTCTGGTCGCCACTTAGTCCCATATTGCTAGCACTGGCTTTGTGCTGAAAGAGAGATATAAGTTGGAAGGTCGCGCAGTTTTAGGGAGGAAGGGAATCCTCCACAGGAGTTGCCCGGCAAGGGCCCTTTCCATAAAGAGCCAATGTTTTTCCGACTCTGCCCTCGACCTCTCCACAAGGATTCGCAGTTGAGTGGCCTGGAAGTATCGGGCAAGATCAGGGACTCCCAAGCCGCCTTCCAGGGGGGTTTGTAAGCTATGTCTCTGCGGAGTCGAGGACAGCTGTCTGCCCAAAGAAATCTGTTCAAGTCGTCCTGGAGTGCGCGGAGTGAGCCGGTGGCGGCTCAGTTGGCAGAACTTGGAATAGGTACAAAATCCGGGGTAGGAGTGTCATCTTCACTGTAGCTATCCTCCCAAGTCAAGAGAGAGAGTGGTTCCGTCAGCGACTGAGGTCGGAGCGTACCTGGCGGATCAGGGTGCGGTGGTTGCGGCCCATTGTCTCAGAAATCGTGGAGGCGATTTGGAGTCCCAGATACAGAATGTGGGACTTGGCCCATTGAAGAGGGAAGGTTCGTTGGAGGGTGGCTAGTGTGTGCTGCTGCAGGGTTAGATTAAGGGCTTGTGATTTGTGGATGTTCATTTTAAACCCGGCTACCTTGCAGAATGCTGCGAGCTCCTCAAGGAACGCCGGTAGGGAGGAGGATGGGGTTTCTAAGGTCGCCAATATGTCATCTGCGTCAAGCTGATTGTGTGCTGGTCGCCACCAAATTTGATCCCCTTTATTGTGGGGTGGGATCTGACTCTGTGTGCCATGGGCTCCATATATAGAGCGAAGAGTAAAGGCAATAGGGGGCATCCCTGTCTGGTGCCTCTGTTTATTGTGAATGGAGTGGAGGAATAGCCGTTGACCCTTATTATTGCTGTGGGGCTGTCATAGGTGCTGGAGATCCACCTTCTAAATCTGTCGCCTATACCAAAGTGCTCCAAGGTGGCTTTAAGGTAGGGCCAATGTACCCTGTTGAATGCTTTCTCAGCGTCGACCGATAAGAGCATCCGTTCTTGATCGTGTCTCTGCACCTTGTCTATTAGGTGGAGGACCCTGCGTGTGTTGTCGCTACATTGGCGCTGTGGGATGAAACCTGCTTGGTCCGGGTCAATAAGACCCGGCATTAGGGGATTAAGACGGGCCGCTAGGATTCCTGTAAAGATTTTAAGGTCGAAGTTTAAAAGGGAGATAGGTCTATAAGAAGAGCATTGGGTTTTGTCTTTCCCTGGTTTGGGAATCACTGCAATGGAAGCCATCTTAATGGAAGGGGGGAGGGTCGTTGAGTTCCCTAGGGCATTAAAGAGTCGGGTAAGGAGGGGTGCTAAAGTTTGCCAGAAGGTTTGGTAAAAGATGGCTGGGAAAGCGTCCGGGCCAGGGGATTTGGAGAGCTTTAGGCGAGCTATAGAGGAGATGACCTCCTCAATTCTAATGGGGCTATCCAGGCTGTCTCTCTGGTCTGAGTTTAGGGTGGAAGTGTGTGCTTCTTGGAGTTAGGACGGTATATCACCCGAAGAGAGGTTTTGAGTCGCGTACAGCTCTTGGTAGTAATTCCGGAATGTTTCTGCTATGTGGGGATCTTTAGTCTTTGCCTGGCCCTCGGGGTCGAACACCTCCTGGACCTGGTGCTCTTGCCGTTGGGGCCTCAGCCTGTTGGCCAGGAGGCGCCCGGCTCTGTCTCCTCCGATATAGTAGCGATGTTTTAGGCGGAGTGCAGCGTACTCAGCCCTGTCTGTGTCAAGTCCAGCTAATTGGATTCTGGCGGCTTCTAACTGCCTCCAAACTCTTGGAGCCCTGGTTTGTTTATGAATGCATTCGAGTTCTGCCACTTGAAGTTAGAGGCTCTTTCTTTTGTCCCTATGCTCTTTATTTTCGGCCGATGACAAGGCTATCAATTCCCCTCTAACCACATCCTTCATTGCGTCCCACTTGGTGGAGATGGCCATGTCCAGTTTGTCGTTAATGACCAAGTAATCATCAATGGCTCTATTGATGTGGGCTACATTCTCAGGTCTGTGCAAGAGACTATCTCGCAGTCACAATGTCCTGGGGTTGGGACTGTGCTTGATGATGTCTGTTGTAGCTACTACGGCCGCATCATATGATAGGGATCGAGGTTCAATAGCGACTTCTTGTACCCGGGAAGCCATTTCATGTGAGCTCAGGAGATAGTCTAGTCTGGCGTAAGTTTTATGTGCAAATGAATAATATGTGTAGTCTCGGGTGTGTGTGTGGGTGGTCCTCCAGAGATCAGCTAGGCCTATGTCTTTTAACCAGTCCAATCCCCATTTGGACAGGGCACCTGTCTAGCCATGTCTCTGTGCAGACTTGTCTAGTTCGTTGTTCAAGACGAGGTTTAAGTCACTCCCCACTTGAACTGAGCAGTTTTGGGTCCCCATAATCTCCGTCACCGCCTGTCTCAAGAATGATTCTTGTCCCTCCTTAGGTGAGTATGTAGTAGCTATCGTGTATGTTCTGGGGCCGACTTGTAGCAAAAGCGCTTGCATCCTTCCTTTTAATTCAGCCTCTTTGGATAATACCTTACCCCTAAGGTGCTGAGAAATCAGGATGGCCACTCCTGCTTTCTTGTTCGAGAGGGATGAGAAATATTGGTGAGGGAAGTATTTGGAGCGGAGCCTGTGTTTGTCACGAGGGAGGAGATGCGTCTCCTGCAATAGGCAGACATGTGCTCCGGTGTTTTCCAGATATGATAAGATGGCTCTTCTTTTCAGGGAGTGATTGAGGCCTTTAACGTTCAGTGTGAGGACTCTCAGTTTGTCTGCCATTGTGTGGGGGGATGAGGTTCTGTGTTGGGGCTATTGAGGTATGTCTGAGAGGTCAAGTGTGTGAGATATGTAATGTGCTTTGCACTGGAGAGTGGGAGTATCACAGAATTGTATAAGTGGTGCCCGGGTCGAACTAAAGGAAAAAACAGTGAAGCGCCTAAAATCATGGTGAAAAACAACAACAAATCAAAACTGAGATGTATCGATCAAAGTCTATATCCGATGAGTCAATAGAGTGTTCCTGAGTTGGGGTTTGTAGTTCCGGCCCTCCTCCCCGCAACTCCCCCATCCCGCCCAGAGATTAAAACAGTAAGACGAGGCTAAGATGGAAGGAAGAAGGGAAGCACAGCGAAAGTAGAGATCAGAGTCACCCGGAGGCCCGCACTGTGCAGATCAGGGTGATGCCGGTCTTGAGGACGTTCCGGAGAGTGAATCTATGACTGCCTGGCTATTGTCTCAGGATCTGGGCGGTGGCCGGCTGAAGAAGCCCCTGGACTTCTCCGTCTCTGGTTGTTCGACCCATCCGAATCCCCTCTCTCTCACTTCGTGCAGAATCGGGTGAGTCCTCATTCAGTGCCAGGGTGCGGCGTGCTTCCTCCAATGAGCGAAGGTGGTGTACTTTCCCTTCGTGACGGAAGATTATGCGAAAGGGATGACATGTGAGGATGTCCGGTGGTGGGGCTTTGGGCGAGCGCTTGGTGCCCACTCTGTGTGTTCTGTCTAGCTTGATTTCTACCTCCGAGTTAGACCCCAGGACGGATCTGAAGAGGTCCTTCACAAAGGAGGTGATGTCAGATCCTTCAGCCCCGGATGAGACCCCCCATATGCGGATGTTATTCCGGCGTGACCTGTTCTCCAGGTCTTCTGTGTTGGCTTGAAGGCCCAGATGCTGGTCTTGGAGGCGAAGTATCTCCTGTTGTAGTTGATCTATTTCCTCCGCCCTGCTTGTTTCGTGATCTTCCAACGTGGAGATCCTCTCACCCAGCCCATCTAGGTCACGTCGGGTTTCTTTGAATTCCAGAGATAGCTCTTTCTTGAAGGACTAATGATCTTCACGCAGAGAGGCAGACAACGACTCCAGATATGGGCGAGTGATCGGCTCATCCTGGGCACCAGCACCAGAGGGCCTGCTGCCGAAGGGCCTCCCGGTCCTCCTGGTAGTTTTAGAAGCATGTCTTTAAGGTTCTTCCCTCTCATGGCCGCCATTTGAGGTTAGGCTAAAGTCTTAGGACACCGTCAGGCGAGAGGTGTTGGCTATTAAAGGTTGTTTTTATGGATGCGACTGGTGGTCAGGATTGACCGGGGTTATCTTCTTTCCTAGTGCGTTCCGGGTTTCTGTGATATAGCAGGTTGCACTCTCCTGATGTGGATCGTCTGCAGCCCGATCCGATTGTTGCCTCGAGGTCAGTGTGCTCCTGAGACGACAGGCTCCGAGGTGCCCCCGATAATTCCATCCAGGCCGGTGCGGCTTGAGCCCTGTCCGCCTATACTGCTCTAGCTGGCCAGGGAGGGGGTCTGGCCACAGGTTGCGCAAAGGAGATTGTGCCTGGGGATCCCCGTGTGCTGCCTGTAGGTGCCGTGTATTTTCAGCCATGGGGCTCTGAAGTCAAGTGGGGGGTCCTGCGTGTTATATACTGTCTGGGAGACCTTCACTTTTGATCACGCCCAGGAATTCAGTTTTTTTGAGGTGCTGATTAACGGGTCCTGCCTTGGTCCGCTGGCCCGACGCTGTGGCCTTTGGTGCAGGTTGGCTCTGCCAAGTGGCGGAAATGTGAGTGGGCTCTGTTTCTCAGGCCGGTATGACCTCGACGTTCTGTCTCCATGTCCGGGGAGGAGTCACGCCTTGTTCCTTTGTGTAACCCCTATCCCTTCAGGCATGTGGGGGCCTGCTGTGGTCAATGTCCAGCCAAGCTCGCTTGTTAAGCACCAATAAGGGGGATCAGGGCCGGAATGCTTTCGCCTCTCGGGACTCCCCTACCGCGTCTTCCCCCGGGCTCTCCCCTCAGCCTGCTGAGCCCAGTACTGCCTGTTCTTCCGAGCTCTGATTAGCCTTGGGCCTCCTTCCCGCCAGAACCGGCCGTTACACAGACCGTTCTCATCGCAGCGTTTATGAGCCGACCTCCTGCTCCGCGGCTGGGAGGGTTGCACCTTCCTCCCTCGTTCTCGTCAGGTAGGGGAAGCCCGTTATGGCCCACAGCTTATCAGTTTTGTTTATTGGGCCTCCGAAAGGGGGGATCGGGCCTCGGGATCTTCAGCCGCTCAGGTCCCTCCTGCTGCCTCTTCCCCCGGGTTCCCCTCCTCCGCCAGCCGTATCTGCCCCTGCGAGTCATGATATGTCTCAACCGGGGTACCTCCCGGGCTCCGAACGATCTCGAGCTTCCGTCTTGTTAGGGCCGGCTGCTTCTTGAGCCGTTGCAGCCGCGGCGCGTGCGGGCCGGCCGGCTTTTTCCACACCGCGACCGGGGGTCCCACGTATGAGCCCCTATCGATTCAGCCGTGTGAGGCCTGCCATGCCCTTCAGTTGACCAGTCTTGCCCGTTGAGCTCCGAGGGGGGGTGGGGACGGGGGCAGGGGTGCCGCAGCTTCTCGGGGCTCACCTGCCACTTCTTCCCCCGGTTCCCACTCCCCGCACGCCACCTCTACCTCTGTGAGTCTCGGTGGGGTTTCCGTCGGACGGTCCTCTGGGCTCCGATCAGTTCTGGACTTCTTTTGGGCCAGAGTCAGTCGCAGCTCTTCCCGTTCGCCTCGTCACTCTGGAGCCTCGGGATGCGGTCTTCGGCTGGGCCGCTAAGACTCTCTCGCTGTGGCCGGGTGTATCCTCTCCTTCCTAGGTCTGACAGCTCCTCAGGTGAGCGGGAAGCCCTCGTGCTCCGACTTCTCAGTGTGAGTCTTCACCACCAGAGGGGACGGCCCTGGGAGTGACGCAACTCGGGTCTACGGTTCATAGGCCGCGTACCCGCTCGCCTGTTCGGGGTCTAGAGCAGGGCATCCGTTTCCCTGTGCCTGTGCCCCGGAGTCTGCAGCAGGGCAGTAGAGCGCCTCTGTAGTGTCCGGCTCTGTATGGTGCTATTCTAGGCGGTTTGGCCCGACGGCAGGGAGCAGAGAGACTCAAAAACACATCTCAACCATCCGCCATCTGGGCCACGCCCCGATATGTTTAGAAAGATCCACAATTGCTGGGTAAATGACAGTTGGGCATGTAATAAAAAATGCACAAATGCATGCATAGAAATGTGGCAAACCATAGGTAAGCAGAAAGGAAAAAAATAATAAAAATGTGTGCTACAATGCTATGATTCCCCAGTGCCTGAACATAGCAGGAGTTTTGGAACATTCTAAAAAAGCCCCAGCATAGCCTGCACACCAGCACAATGTCATGAAGAGGCAGGTGATGAACAATTCAATTCTCTACTGGCAAACTGCCAATGCTTGGCAGCGAAGTATTAAAGAGAACACACAATGTCATTCCTCTTTCGGGGGGCGCGTAGCAAGCTGGGGCTACTGGTCCGGCACTTTTGGAGTCCATTGAAGTATTGCTCTGCAAACTTGGCTGAGTATTCACTTTCAATAAGTGATACCGGGTAGTGAGGGGAAGCAGTCAAGGTTTCTCATGGAGGTAGTGTGGGGATAAAAGACTCAGAATTCAAACAATCAAACAACAGACACAATAATTCATTGTCCTGGGCAGTGTTTTTCTTCTCGCAAAAAGAGAAGTATTTTCATCACATCGAAAGGAGATACTTCACACTAGAAATGTTACTCACCACAATGTTGTGTACTCCTGGTGCTATGGGGGTTATTTACACTGAAATCAATAGACTAGATTAAAGTGCAGGTGTGGTTTTGTGACCCATGTCAGTTTATGTTTCCTTTACAAGACTGTTCTCTTCAAGTGTTGTTACTGCTAAGCTTGGATCCCACATGAATCTATAGTAAAGCTTACAGTCAATGTTCAGTTGAAGTGATGTTGGGCATTTGTTTTGCTTAACCACAGACGTGCAGCCCAGAACTAAACATACAAGCAGAGGCTCTTGAGGGTGCAGCGATTCGGCCAATTGACAGTACCTCCTTTTTTTCAAGCTTGCCCCAGTGCAATGCAGGGGCTATCTGGAAGTTGGCTCCAATTGGGCAGTTCCAGGCACTCCTGGAGTTCAACTTCCGTCTTATGGTCCATGGTGCGGGTCCTGGTCTTGTTTGCAGAGGCTAGAGTAAGCCCAAGTCTGTTCTTCTTCTCTGTTTGCGGTCACCAGAGCAAGCCCTCTGGGAGAGGGAGGCATTCTGGTTCGAGTCGTTGAACGTAGAAATTCTTGGCAGGCTGAGAAATCATTGGGCAGACTCAAGTCTGTAAGGAAATGACTTTTCTTGCACGATCTCCCCCAAAGTTTTGGACCAATGCTGCTGCTTTTTCGACTCTGAGGGTGCACTGAGGCCTGCTAACCAGACCTCAGTGCCAGTGTTCTAACCCTTTACAAAATGTTGTTGAATTGGTTACCCCCAATTGGCATAAGTTAACTTATTTAAAAGTCCCTGTTATGTGGTACTACAGGTACCCAGGGCCTGTAAGTTAAAGTATCCACCCCGGGCTGCAGCACTGATTGTGCCACCCTGAGTGTGACAAACTACAAAATGGCTCCCAGCCTGCCAATTCAGCCTGGAAGAGCAGTTTTAAACTGCTATTTCGGCTTTACCATTTAAACCAATGGCAAAGCCCCCACTTCTCTTAACAATATATATGTCTTCCCTAAGGAAGAGCTATTGAGCCCTAAGGCAGGGAGCCGTATATTATTAAGTGAAACATATATTTTCCTATGTCCCAGTAGTACGTAACCCCAAACCGTTGTTTTTACTGTGGAAAGGCTAGTAGCCCCATTGGCAAGTACAAATTTACATGCTGACACCCCAGCCCTGCTAACTTCTGGTTGTGAATACAAAAATGGGTACTACAAGGTATGAAATTAATTCTGGCATTAAACCCGACTTGATCCCCATGTTGAATTTAATGCTAAAGAGCAGTTGATGAACGGAATGCTGAACAATGTCAAACACGCACCCCCAGTCAGAGATTGGGCCTAAATCCATTGTTTTTTGCTCACCACGCCATGCCAGTTTGGATCCAGCCATAAGCAAATCAGTCTTGACCCTGCTCTCCATGGGAACAGTCCAGCCCAAACTGCCAGGCCAGGTCCTCCTTGGACAGGAAACAAGCTTCCTAGGACCATTTTCGGGGTATCACCCTGATCATCTGGGATAGCTTGATTCCAGTGGCATTGCGAGAATGGGACCCACATCTGGGCATACCCATCCCACTTAGGGCAAAAAGTGCTGAGGCAACAAATGATGGACAGAATGCTGAATGAATCAAACATTCACCCCCAATCAAGAGATCTGGGTTAAATCCATTGTTCTTTTGCTCACTATGCCACCCCAGTTTGGACCCAGCCATATGCAAATCCGTCTTGGCCCTGCTCCTCATGGGAACAGTGCAGCCTGAACTGCCAGGCCAGGTCCTCCCTGGACCGGAAACAAGCTTCCTAGGACCGGTTTCGGGGTATCACCCTGATCAGCCGGGATAGCTTGATTCCAGTGGCATTGCGAACACAGGATCCCACGTCTGGGCATACCCGTCCCACTTGGGCTGACAAATTCAAAAAGAACAATTGATGGACGGTATGCTGAATAATGTCGAACACTGGACCTAAATCCATCGTTTTCTGCTCACCACGCCATTCCAGCTTGGACCCAGACGTATACAAATCAGTCTTGACCCTGCTTCCCATGGGAACAGTCCACCTGGAACTGCCAGGCCCTCACTTGACCGGAAACAAGCATCCTAGAATTGGTTTCAAGGTGTCACTCCCCATCACCAGGATAGCTTGATTTCAGTGGCATAGCAAGCACGGTACCCACATCTGGACATACTCGTCCCACTTGGGGTTACAAATGCAAAAAGAACAGTTGATGGACGGAATGCTTAACAATGTCAAATACTCACCCTCAGTCAGCTAAATCCATTGTTTTTGTGCTCCAAACTGGAATGCCGTGGTGAGCAAAAAAACAATGGATTTAGGCCCAGATCTATGCACTGGGGTGAGTGTTTGACATTGTTCAGCATTCTGTCCATCATGTGTTCTTTTTGTAAGTTGAATTTAATGTCACTTTTGAGGAAAAGCAACTTTTAGAAAGTTACCACTGTTTCCCAGTTTATCCTTTGGCCATTCACAATTGCTGGCCACCAGACAGCCTTCTGCCCACTTGAGAAGTTGTGTGAATGACTCCCCAGTCCAAGAACAATAGAGGTCTGCCTCAGAGGAGGTGTAACTTCCCCCTAGCGGGAAGCCACACAGGGTGTTGGCCCAACGGGGAAGCTTCAAAGGAGAAGCCGCCTTTGATGGGCAATTGTCAACCACGCTAAGAGGGTCTGCCCCTTTGTTCAGGTAGACGGGCTGGAAGCAGGAACAGAGAGGGAAACCAGTTGCCAAACTTTTTTTTTGTGGGTGTGTAGCCTGCAGGTAGCCATGCCTCTAGGGTGGGCAAACAAGGTCCCTACCCCAAGAGAGTGGTTTACACATCTTGAGAGTGGGCAGAATAGTGCACTCTGGGATTGCTAAGATGCCACACATAGCCGGAAGACGTCATAAGGCGGGAGGCATCCTGATAGCCCATTGACTAGTAACCGCCTCATCCCCCCAGGGCACTTTCTGGGCATAAATATGGCACCCCTGGGTCCCTGAACCTCAAATCACATCTGGACTGGAGAAAAGACCGAAGAAGGACTGCCTTGCTGACCTGGCAAGAGAGGCTGCACCCATCACGGCACGGCACCTGCTGCTCCCTGGGCTAGTGAAGAGAGTGCTCTGCCTGTGGTGCCTGGCTCATGGAAAAGTCGTCGTAGAGCCCCAGACAGAAAAGGTGCACTCCAAGAGTCAGTTGGCTGACTCCCTGTTTCAGCACCGGTCCACAAAAGCTGAAGTAACCTGTTCTGGCTGGTTGGCCGCCACTTTCATTGAATCACTGTCAACGTGCAGCCAAGAAGACTGTTCCTCTGCACTCAGAAAGTTGCACCCAAGCCTGCCAGACCTGGGAGAATCACCAGAGTGCAGATTGCTCACCAAAGGCAGACTCTAGCCCTCAACAAAGGAAACCACTGTAGCTGCTTTGACTGGACACCGGTAGCCCAGTTGTAACTGGACTTCTGCTGGCTCAAAGAGGACTTTGAGGGAAGCTGGCTCCAGTGGCTCATGTCGCCCCACCTCACTCGTGGGCCAAGGAATAATCCCAGGAAGGCCCCATCGAATGCACAGCACCCATGGCATCTTTAGCATCCTGTATCCTCAGCATCAAGACCACTTCATTGAAGTCTGGGCTGTCCTTGTTATTGGCCTCCCTGACCTTCACCCTGTTGGCATTGCTCGCCCAGTCTGGGCTAGAGTAACCAAACAAAACTCTTTAAAACTTTTCAAAAGTTTACAAACTTTACAGTTACCTATGCTTGTTCGCACTATGGACTAAAAAGCTAAGATTTACTTTTACTTACAAATCGATATCTCTGGAACCCTCCAGTGAATTTTGTTCGTTTTGGTGTCTAAAAATTCATAAAAATATCAATTTATGTTTATAAAATGGTGTCGGATTTCTTTCGTGTTGTGTGACTCTCTTATTCTGTTTTTTGGTGTGTCTAAGTGCTTTACATTAGTTCCTTTGTTTAAGCCTTGCTGCTCGAAGCCACAGCTACCCAGGGCTGAGCAGGAGGTTTTGCAAACGAGCCTGACTGGACCCAAGACAGTTTCATAAATGTATTTCACGGTGAGGTCACACAACCACACCATATAATACATCTCGGAGCCTGGCTTCCTGATGGACTGTAGCCCTAGACCTCAGCAGTTTTCAAAGAGGGGGACAGAGAGGGATGAGGGAGCCAATGAGGATTGGGAGGGCGGTGGAGTAGAAAATAAAAAAAAACATCTGAGCAGAATGGGGAGGGGTGGGAGAAGATTAAGAGGGGCTGGCGGCAGGAACAGAGAGGGGAAAACGGTTGCCAAACCGTTTTTTCCATGAGCATGTAGCCCAGAGATAGCTACACCTCCAGGGTGGGCTACCAAACTCCCTACACCAAGGGAGGGGTTGACACAACTTGAAAGTGGGCAGAATAGTGCACTCTGGGTTTGCTATAATGCCACACATTGGAACTTTGAGAATGCAGTGTGGGGATGTGAGGCATTAAGGAACACCCATGGTAGAGAGCAAGAAACTACTTGAACACCTATGGAATGGTGAAAGAAAAAGGAAAAAAACAGTTCCCTCATTGAAAGCAGTGGAAGAATGCAACTTATCCCGTTAGAAGCACTGTAAACCAGCTACGGTCCAGGGGATGGACAAACACAAGAAGAGGAAGGAAAGCTATCAAACAAACATGCAAACCAGATAGAGAAGTAATCCAACTAATCATTAGTAATGGGCTAACTTAACTTCCTCTCTAAGTATTTGGGATTGTGGAAAATATTTTATTCGACAACAAACAGCTAAAGCTGTCAGGAGGAGAGGTCATAAAACTACTTAATGAGCCTTTGTTAGGAAAAAATACGTCTCTGCATTAGTATTGTAGGCATAGAGAAAATTTGACCAGTAATGGCTTAATATATTTCAAAGAGCAATGCACTGCTCAACAAGAGACCTCAATTATGCATTGGGTCATTCAACCATACTTCGCTGGCCTCTCTAAAGGTTTGAAACCCATTAGCTGTTTTTCTGGGTTTGAGATGTGCCATTCATGAAAGTGGTTGCGCAACTCCCTATTCACCCTTGGCTGTCACAGCATATCACAATTATTATCCAAGGTGTTTCGGAAGCTCTTCGGACAAGTACTATGAAAAACATTTAAATGTGTACAGTTTATTTTATGCAGAATGATAATTTCATAACTATAATGACAAACGGGTTCCACCAAAACATTTGCATGTGCTAGACAAGTGATGCTGTATTAGGTTTCTATGTCAGGTCCAGCAATGCATGCTGATTCATGTGTGCCCTCACCAACTGGCTTCGACCCATGCTGGGTACGATCAAACATTTCTCCTTATAGGCTCCTTGAGAATTACTTAAGACTGAATTGTGCCTATGGTCACGCTGCTTCTAGGTCAATATACAATGATTACCAGTAAAGAGAAAAGTACATCATAGTAATACTTGCAAAACGCAGTTAAGATATATTAATAGGGGTGGTTCTTCCTGGTGAGGACCAAATCACAAATAGTACATGTGAGGCATTATCACTTGCAAAGGAAGGTGCAAATGAACCTTGTGGGGAACAGGAGGATTGTGACTTCCCCTGTGAGGCAACAGACTACCACTCTCAGATATTGGTTTTATTTGCTATTGGGTCATTACTTAAACTAAGTGGTTAGGTAGTGCTAACTAAAAAGCCGAATGAAGCCACAAGCAGTGAAAACTATTCAGCAGAAACTTATAGAAAATGGTCTTGCACCGTGATCGCCCTCCTCCTTCTCTGGAGACTCATCAATAAAAGATAATCAGAGAGGTCCCACAGAGTTTGCACAGGGCAGGCAGTATTGGAGTTTTGTTTTTTAAGATTTCTTTTCTTTTCTAAATCACAGTGGAGGCCTTAACGGGAGTCATGGCTTTGTAATGCTTCCGAAGGAGTAGTCCATGAAAGGGAAAATTTGCCACAAAGAGAGAAATATGCATGCATATTAGAGACCGTCACATTTCGTAGTCAATTTGGTGATTTACATTATTACAGTTTACAAAGTGCCCTGTTAGTCTTTAAATTGTGGTCAGAAGATGGGTACATACATAGGCGTGTTCAGATCTGCATCTGTGGTCAGCGGCTAAAACAGGTATCCATGCTGAGCTGAATTCCACCCACCGATTACATTCCACTGGGTGTGGGAGGACGTGGGAAGTGAAACAAGTAGGTGGATGCTACCATGGCTGCATGAAAAGTGCTTTGGTCGAGCCATAGTCTTTAAAGTAGGGGGTTCCAGCTTAGATCCAGAAGGCCAGTCCACACCTGATTTTGAAAATAACCCACAATTTAGGAGATATATTCCATTTAAATTCATTGAATCTAAAGTTATCTTAAATGCATATCCTGAAATGTGGCCTGGATCCAGGACTCCTGGACCTATGTTGGGCATCCTGATTTAAAGTGAAGCCAAAGCCTTGGTGGTGCAGGAGTATGGTTACTTGACCTGTGAGGCAACAGACTGCAGCTCTGAGAAATCAATACTATTTGCTGTAGAGGACATTACTTAAACAAAAAGTTTATGTATAGCCAATTAAAAAAACGGGGAAGAACGGGAATAATTACAAATTAATTAATAAAAGTTGAATGCCCTTCTCAGTCCACAAAACCATTGTTTTATGGACATGAAAAATTTGCTTTGCCTGCCTTCCCATTGCCATTTACTTCAAAGTCAAACTACACCAGCGATGTCCATCAACTTCAGGAAATACACCAACCATGTCTCATTACAGTCTGCAATGTCAACAATAAAATAGACTGTTCAATGCCAGGGGTCTGTCTCAGCTCCATGGCTCAGCACCTCTGAGCCCTGTCCCCTCTCCTGTGCAAGCAGCTAGCTGAGAGCAGTGTAAACAGTCCTTTTACACCAGTCCTGTCCAAACAGCAGTGAAAACAAGGCGAGGCCCGCACACCAGTGCCCGCATAAAGCAAACAAGCTGTCAGAGCTCTTATGCCTGAAAACTCACTGATCACTCTGGCTGCATAGCACTTCAACCAACCTCCACTTCTACTAAATACTTTGGGCAAAAGGAGAAATTTCAAAGGCAAGGGACAGCCCCAATAATCATCTCATCACAGCGATGATAGCCCTCAGGCGGTGGACCACCGGCCGCCCAATAAGGGAAACCCACCTTTTTTGTTTGGAAGAGTAAAGGCCGCAGATTATTGGCTTACAAGCGATCCTTTCAATGGGCTCTGCTTTGTATTTAAATAGAAGATAGCTTTGTGGAATTTCCTTCCCGTGAACTTTCCTTGCTGGACACACCCTTCTCTACCGACTGACCACTGTATTGGTGCCATTAAACGCTTCATCCAATACCAGGTGGCCATGGAGATGTGACGCTACGGTAGCTGTGCCCAATTATTCATGACAAACAAAACAGACTGTGGTCATAGTCTATGCACAAATTCATATGCCTTCTATTACTCAGGCATGCTGGGTGGACTTTCACTTCCTGTAGCCGTGCCTCATTCAATCAGGCACATCGAGTGACCCTTCACTTCTGGTTCCTATGCTTCAGCAGTCTCAATTGTGCACCAGACATGCTTCTTTAACAAGCCCTTCTAGCTGGCAGAAGTATTTCCCTAGCTTGGGGCAGCCCTGCCCCTCCTTGCTCCCTTTAAAATGTGAGGTGGTCTCCCCCAGTGGACCCCCGCTAATACCCTGGCCCTTTGATCTCCCCTGTGGGGAAGGGCCAGGGGCAGAGACTGCAGCTTTGCAAACTGGCCGAAAGCATCTGAGAGCCTCATTTATTTTGTAACAAATTTATTTTTTACAATATTTCGTCTCTGAAGCAAAGAAAGCAATGTCATTGAGTATTTAGTATTGAAAACTAGCAAGCAATAAAAGCAAACAAAATCCTGAGTTTACCTCTAGAAGCACTAAGTGTGGTGGGGAGTCCACTTGTATCCTACTCTCCCAGCCCTTCCCTATAAAACATGTAGTGTATGGGTGATAAAGATGAGCACATATTCAGAGCTGACCAAGTGTTTTTTAAACTTGCTATATATCATATTGTTACGTTTCATATAGAGGCCCTAATATAGACACGTTCATATATGCCGTATATGGTCACAATCGTATATGCCCTATTATGGTCATAATCGTATATGCCCTATTATGGTCATAATCGTCTATGCCCTATTATAGTCATGATCTCCTATGCCCTAATATAGGCATGATCTTTCACCTACATTAGTTCCCTACAGTACACAACGAACTCTGAGGGTTGAACGTTATCTAGTCTGTGGTTAGAACACTGCAGGGTTTTTCCCGAGCACAGGCTTACAATGTACTCATAAATTATGCATGAGCATTCACCAGCTACATCTCCCGCATAATATGTATGTACAAAGTTCACCCCTGACGTCTTTCTCATGTCTAACAAAGACCAATACAAACCACACTGAGGGACGAGACACTTTAGGGTATAAATACACCACATCTTGCCTCGGTAAGATAGAGGGAACCGAGACTTCCATGCTGACACACTGACCAGAGACGCTGAGGCTCCTGCATGCAGTCGCTCCAGCTGACAGCGGTCTAACACAGCCCTTGCGGGGTGTCCAACTCGAGACCAGGACGGGGTCCCACACTCTCTCTATTCAGGTATGGGGGTTCGACTAAATCCTAGAAGGATTCTTGGCTCTTAGGCTTTTAGACCTACACACATGCTAGGTACACTTAGGTACATCTAGTTAGGCCTCGTAGGAGTACGCGCACTTTTATAATGCATTTTATATTCATGTATGTATTCATGATTCTTGCAATATGGTAGAACTGTACTATCCCTTCACTCTTATCGTACTGCTGATAATATATCTCTGCTATTGTCTGCAGGTTGCTGCAGCACATATATTTTACACTAGAATAACAACTGTTCAATAAATACTTATTGAAACGCCCAGACTGTTTATTCTGTGTAACTCTCTGAGACAAACCGAACAAGTAAGCACGAGTGACTGAGCGAAAAGTAGTACATTGTTTTCACGATTCTGAGGGATCAGGGTTGTCATGATCTAAGGTTGCCAGAAACTAATCTCTCCCCGATAACAGGAGATTCTAGTGGCACTGTGAGCTAGCTAATGCAAATCCGGCTAACATACGCGGTGGGGGTGCACAGAATCAGTCTAACACCAAGCCCACGGTTTATGTTATCCAAACGCGCAGGTCCTGCAGGGGTACTATAGGAACTACACAACATGGCGCCCAACGTTGGTTGGGTACTTATTTAACAGTAGAATCTGAGTAGTTCAGTCGTGCTATTCTCAGAGAACCTACTCACAAAACCCCAGAGACGTCTGGAGTGGGTGGGCACAAACTCCGCCACAGCTGAGTAGGTGAGATATCCTATTTATCGGCTGTTGGTTAATCAAACTTGAAGAATATTTAGTTCCTAAATTGTGCATAACACCTTTATCTTAGTTCTCATGGAAAAGATTTTCTTTTCAAAATGACTGAGAGCGATGAAGAAAGAGTAGATCTGCATGTCTCAGCCGGAGAACCTCCCGAAAATGCATTGAAATTGCACCTAAATTCAGACATACGCTCACCATGAAACTATTAAAAAATGGTTTACCACCATGGGGTGGTGTAGTAGCTCTCGTGATTGAGGCACACAAATCAAATAAAACACTCGGAGGAGACGGGGCCACATGAAAAACACAGAATACTAACAATCTGCTTGCCCATGGGGATCACACCACAAATGGAGGACTGCACCTCTTGGGGTTCAGTCTTTTCTGCCATATATACCAGAACACTTGGTATCCCGTCTTTAGCAGTAGTACCTGATGTATTGAGACAGATACAAAATGAGTACAGAGCAGAACCTGCCCTAAACTTAGGGATGAAGTTACTAAATAACTTTGACCAGGTATCAGCCATAATACTAGCTAATATTAAAGGGGAAGCAGCTTCAGTGGCGATCCGCCAACACCTAAGGGGGTTCAGTCCAGTAGATCAACAACACGAAGTACCCAAAATAATTGAAACTGCATATGCAGAACTAGGCAGAGACAGTCTAGATGGGAAAGCATTAAAACCACAACTGGTGGGCAGTCCTGAAAAGGACACTACAAAGCAGACACCTACTTCTTCTAAAAAGAAGTGGGAAAATAAAAAACAACAAAAGTCTAAAGACAACAGATCTCAATCCAGAGGTAGGTCTCCTCAACAGAAGCCCTCTGAAAGGAGGTATCACCTCAGGAATAGGGATAATATTAAAAAACCTGACAGGTATCAGGATACTGATACACGTTCCTCTCGTTCCTTTCAGGGTTCATCAAAAAACTCTGAGAGGGAAGAACGGTCAGAGGAGCGTACAAAGTCCAGAGACACGCAACGCGCTGCGGACTACGCACCTAAAAAGGAAGATGAACAGAAACCTCAGTTCAAAAAGAAGAAGGTAGCAGGTCTCAAGATCAGACATGCCCAGAATTCTGAGGACACAGCTTCTGAACGGGGAATGGGCTCTGACGATGCTAGACAGCGCGGCAGAAGTAACAATAGCTCGCCAGAACCTGAAGGAATTTCTGGTGACAGTGGAGTTGAGTGAGTATATCACGGTGGAAACACCTGATACTCGGGTAAGTGTCCCACATATGTTACATGAGATAACACTCCGGATGGAGGGGGACAAGCCCAGGAAAGTTAAAGGTCTATTTTGGAAAAATTTGTCATCTGGATATGACAGCCTATTAGCAGAGCAAGACTGGCCGCCAGCATTGGTCATGGAGTGCCCTAAGGGAGAAAAGGTAATTTTTCCAGCATTTTCTGATCTAGTTCCCATACATTTAAAACATGCATATGCGCAGGAGTGGGCGGTTGCCCTAGCTCCAGCATTGTACAAAAATCATGCTGGTTGGGATGAGGATTCAACCCACCACGTGATCCCGTTAAAAGTTTCCCCAAATACCCAAAGGCAATACCCTATAAAGCAGGAAGCTAAAAAACAAGTCAGGGAGATCCTAGATCAACTAGAATACCAGGGTGTGATATAAAATTGCACTTCACCTATGAACAATCCTTTGTTTCCCGTATCAAAACCTGACAACACATATCGTTTAGTTTTAGATTACAGACATTTAAACACCTGCACAAAGACATTTGCAGTACAAAATGCACACAGTGCCGCATTAATGAATAACATTGTGCGACAAAAATACAAAACAACACTTGATATCTCAAATGGATTTTTCTGCCAAAATATAGCGCCTGAAAGCAGGTATTTGACCGCATTCTCAGCGCTAGGGTCCCAACGGCAATTTTGTCGTTTGCCCAAGGGTATAAGAATAGCCCGGGGTTGTTTCCAGCAAGGGTAACAGAGTTACTCCAAAATTTGGATGAAGAAGCATTGTCCTATGTAGATGATATTTATCTGACGGACGATGACTTACCGAGGCACTTGACCAGGATGAGCACCATTATTATGGGATTCGCCTCTGAGGGCTATAAATTTAATTTCAAAAAATCAAAAATTGCCCATCTCAATGTCCTATTTTTAGGGTATGAGCTGTCAAGTGAAGGAAAAAGCCTAGCAGCTAACTTTTTAGAAAAATGTGCGCTGCTCCAACCTCCAAAATCATTAAAGAATTTACAATCAATTCTGGGATTCCTAAATTTTGGTCGAACATACATTTTGGATTACGCAGAAAGAGTAATACCTTTCTACGACTTAACAAAACCTGATTTTTCAGTCAGACAATGGACACAGGAACATAGAAATATCCTGCGTTCACTACAGGAAGACATGATAGCTTCAAAACATTTACAGACACGCGTAAACGTACGCAACTTAGTGATCCGAGTAATAGCGGGTCAATGCGGGTCCACTTATTTAACTGTCAATGAAGGCGAAACGGTACCAATCGCATACAAATCACACCTGTACACAAACGCAGAAATGCGTTTATCTGAAAGAGACACGTTAGTGACAGATTCCTTACCTTAGAATATCCCCAGGCGTCAGTCTGGATCCGGAAAGTTTTGCGTAGCAGTACCCCTGCGCGTCGGTAGGCGGCGACGTGCGTCTCCGCGTCCGTCGTCGGCGTCGTGATCGCCGGGATGACGTCGCGGCCAGTACTTAGACGCCGCCCATGCGCGCTGGCGTCAGTTCTTTCTTTTCCGCGCCAGTAAGCGCAGATCCGGATTGAGCAGTGCCCCAGTCATTTTTTGACTGAGTATTTTTTGAGACTTTTTTGTCCAAGTTTTCGAGTTGTTTCGACTCCAAGGTGTCGATAGGGATGCCCGGCTTCAAGCCATGCGAGGTCTGTAATCGCATGATGTCGATTACGGATCCGCACCGAGAGTGTCTCTTCTGCCTGGGGCGCGGCCACGACCCCAAGACGTGCCCCGAGTGTCGGTCCCTCGCTTCGAAGGCTTTGCGAGAGCGGTCTCGAAAGCTTCTCGAGGCCCGGCACTCGGCTCCGCGCCGATCGAGGTCCCGGGAGAGGTCGAGGGGCCGGTCGCGGAGCCGTCGTCATTCGTCGGGGTCGAAGTCTTCGTCTTCAGGTAAGGCGAAGCACAAGAGGTCTAAGAAGCGTCGCTCTAAGACCTCCCCTCGCCGGTCTCTCGACTCGGCTGAGGGTCCAGTTGGTACCGCCCCCGCGGCTCTGGGGGTTCCCGAACAGTCGACGCCGGCCTACCCGCCTGTTCCGGGTCCGACGTCGACTCCGGCCGACATCCAAAACTTCTTGTCGGCCATGGCTCGCATCTTCGGGCCTAAGGGTTACCCCGGTGCGCCTTCGGGCCCCGCGGGCCCCAGTGGGAGTCCTCCTTCGGCGGCTCCGGCCTCGGTGTCTCTGGCGGCTCCGGCCCCGGCGCCGCAGGACCCCCACGGATCCAGGCCTGGATCCCGGTTGACGCCGGTTGACCTAAGAACACCTCCGCCGGCGCCGACCTCCCCGGTACCATTCACGGCGCCGTCCGAGGCCCCGGACGGGGCCGCCCCCAGGTTCTCCCCGGAACCGGACATGGAGCCGGATCGACGTCGCCCGACGCCGATTCCGACGGGACTTTTCTTCCCTCATGTCCGCCCTCCATACTTTTCACCTGTTTTGGAGGCCGAGGAGGACTGGGAGGGGTCGGAAGACCCTCTCACAGCTCAATGTGAGCCTTATCAGGACTGGGCTGAGGAACTGGGTGATGCCAGTGGCCTGGACACCTCTCCAGACCTTGGCATGCTTTCTCCTCCTTCCGTGGCTACGGAGGAGGGAGCAAGTTAATCAACGGTGTTGCGTAGGTCGGCCGCGGGCTTGCGCCTCGAGCTCCCTACAGTGGCTGTCAGGACTAACCTCCTGACGGAAGTGCTTCAGCCGGCAGCTACCTCTTCGGAGCCACTGTTGCCGTTCAACGACGCACTTTCTGACGTTCTTTTGGGCACCTGGTCCAGGCCCACCACAGGGGCTCCTGTGGACAGGAACGTAGCCCGACGCCATCGCCCGGCCCCGGGCGACCCCTTGTTCCTCTCCCAACACCCCCCCCGAGAGCTTGGTCGTCCAAGCCTCTACCTCTCAGAGCGCCTTCCCTACGGCTCCGCCGGACTAGGGAATCCAAAAGCTGGAACAATTTGGGAAGAAGATTTTCTCTTCCTCCAGTGCTGGCTTGCGGTCCGTGAACACCGCTTGCCTTTTGGGCCGTTATTCCCACTCTCTGTGGGATTCGGTGGCGCAGGTGCTGCCTAAGTGTCCCGAGGAGGTCCAGACACTGCTCTCCCGTGTTATTGCAGACGGGAGGGACGCGGCTAAGTTCACAATCCGATGTGGCCTTGACACCGCTGACTCGCTGGACAGATCGCTTGCTACGACAGTGGCACTGCGCCGTCACGCCTGGCTGAGGACCACTGGTTTCTCGGGTGATGTCCAATACACCCTTATGGACATGCCCTTCGATGGTATCCGCCTTTTTGGCAATAAGGCAGACAGCGCGCTGGAGCGCTTTAAGGACTCGCGGGCTACGGCCAAGTCCTTGGGCCTCTCCGCCTCGCGCCCTCCGCAGCAGTCTGCTTTTCGCCCCTTTCGTGGCCACGGAAGGGGCGCCCAGTCACGTCCGCTGCCCAGCCACCGGCCCGCGCAGCAGCGCCTTCGCGCGGCCGAGGGCGTGGCTCCCGCCGAGGCGGGTCGGGTAACCAGCGTGCGGGTCAGGCCACCACCTCCACCCCGTCCGCGGCCTCCAAACCCTCCTAGTCCTTCCTTTCCAGTCCACAGCACGCCAGTGAGGGCAGGGTCCGCCATCACCTTCCCCACTGGCGCACCATCACATCGGACAGGTGGGTTTTGGACATTGTCCGAAGGGGCTACTCCCTCCCCTTCGAGACTACCCCCCCAGCCATGCCACCTCAATACCACCGCATGTCAGGGGATCACTTGGTGCTTCTTCAGCAGGAAGTTGCGGCCCTCTTGGCCAAGGGGCCATCGAGCGTGTTCCGACCCCAGAAGTAGGGCGTGGTTGCTATTCCCACTACTTTCTGGTGCCCAAAAGGACAAGGAGGACATGCGTCCTATCTTGGACCTCCGGAACGTCAATCGCTTCCTCCGGAAGGAGAAGTTCAAGATGCTCACCCTAGCTCAGGTCTTGACTGCCCTCGACCCTGGAGACTGGATGGTAGCGTTGGACTTGCAGGACGCATATTTTCACATCCCCGTCCTGCCGGCCCACCGGCGTTACCTGCGGTTCACGGTAGGCCTCGAGCACTTTCAGTTCACCTACCAGCGCCCCTCGGGTGTTCACGAAAGTGATGGCGGTGGTCGCAGCTCATCTGCGCCGGGCAGGGGTTCCAGTCTTCCCCTACCTCGACGACTGGCTGCTGAAGGCGGGCTCGTCCCAGGCAGTCGTCTCCCACCTCCAGACTACGGCCGAACTCCTGCACTCGCTGGGGTTCTCCATCAACGTGCCGAAGTCGCACCTGATTCCTTCTCCACAGCTCCTTTTCATCGCAGCAGTTCTGGACACAACGCAGTTTCGGGCCTATCCTCCCGAACGGCGAGTCCAGGATATTCAGACTATGATTCCGATCTTTCAGCCTCTATCCTGGGTTTCGGTACGGATGACCCTGAGGCTGCTGGGCCTCATGGCCTCCTGCATCCTGCTGGTCGATCATGCCAGATGGCATATGCGGGCTCTGCAGTGGGACCTGAAGTTCCAGTGGGCGCAGCATCAGGGGAACCTGTCCGATTACGTCCAGATCTCGGAGGGGACTGCACGACAGTTGCAGTGGTGGCTTTCGAACCGGCAATGGGTCACGGGCAGATCCCTCTCCCTTCCCCAGCCAGAGCACACAGTTGTGACGGACGCGTCCCTTCTTGGATGGGGCGGTCACATGGGAGAGGCGGAGATCAGAGGCCTCTGGTCTCCGGCGGAGTCCCGGCTCCATATCAACCTTCTGGAGCTCCGGGCGATCCGACTTGCACTAAAGGCATTCCTTCCCTCGGTCAAGGGGAAGGTAGTGCAGGTGTTCACAGACAACACCACCGCCATGTGGTACTGCAACAAACAAGGCGGGGTGGGGTCGTGGACCCTATGTCAGGAGGCTCTGCGTCTCTGGACATGGCTGGAACATCAGGGCATTTTCCTGATGGTTCAACACCTGGCAGGTTCCCTGAACGCCAGGGCGGACGAACTCAGCCGCAGGTGCATGATGGATCATGATGGCGTCTTCACTCGGAGGTGGCGCAAGGACTCTTTCTACAGTGGGGAGAGCCTTGGTTAGATCTATTCACCACCGAAGAGAACGCGCAATGTCATCAGTTCTGCGCGTTGGAATTTCCAAGGCGGCACTCGCTCAGCGAGGCTTTTCGTCACAAGTGGAGTTGCGGTCTGTTGTATGCCTTTCCG
This sequence comes from Calotriton arnoldi, assembly GCA_963921515.1. Lineage (NCBI taxonomy): Eukaryota > Metazoa > Chordata > Amphibia > Caudata > Salamandridae > Calotriton > Calotriton arnoldi. Next base: position 31,953 of record CAWUFW010017698.1, on the reverse strand, counting down.
CCTATACCACTTCTACCTAGAGTGTTGAAGAAGATTCGGCGCGACCGGGCCCAAGTCATTCTTGTGGCTCCGGACTGGGCTCGAAGAGTTTGGTATCCCGAGCTACCCAGTATGAGCGTCGATCCCCCGATCCGTCTGCCTCTTCGGGAGGATCTTCTGTCGCAGCAGCAGGGGACGGTCCTCCACCCGAACCTGTCCAGTCTCCACCTCCTTGCGTGGAGATTGAGCGGCGGCAGTTGATTCCTTTCGACTTGCCTCCCGAAGTTTGTGATGTGATTCTGGCAGCCAGGCGTCCCTCCACTAAGGTAGTATACGCCTGCAGGTGGAACAAGTTTGTGGCATGGTACACAGCAAAGGCTGTGAATCCCCTTTCTGCCCCTCTTTCTGAGGTTCTTCTGTTCCTTCTTTCTCTGGCCCAACAGGGTTCTGCCCTGGGTACCATCAAGGGCTACCTTTGTGCAATCTCGGCCTTTCTCAGGCTTCCTGATCAGCCCTCCTTTTCAAGTCCCCTGTTGTTAACAGGTTTCTTAAAGGCATTACACACCTTTTCCCTCCTGTTCCGTTTGTGATGCCTCAGTGGGACTTGAACTTGGTTCTTACCTTTTTAATGTGCGCTCCCTTTGAGCCTCTCCATAACTGTCCTCTTCGTCTTCTCACTCTGAAGACAGCCTTTCTGGTGGCTATCACCTCCGCTCGGCGGGTGAGTGAGCTCCAGGCTCTTTCTTGCAAGCCCCCTTTCTGTCTGTTCATCCAGACAAGGTTGTTCTTAGGACGCGTCCGTCCTTCTTGCCAAAGGTGGTTACTGCCTTCCACATTGGGCAGACCATCACTTTGCCCACCTTCTTTCCGCCTCCGCATCCTTCCAGAGAGGAAGAGAGGCTCCACCGTCTGGACCCAAAACGTGCGATTTCCTTCTATCTGAACCGCACACAACAGTTCCGGGTGGACGACCAGCTCTTTGTTGGCTACGTGGGCGCCAAAAAAGGTTGGGCTGTACACAAGCGGACCATCTCCCTCTGGGTTGTCTTGTGTATCAAAGCCTGCTATTCTTTGGCTAAGAAGGAGCCCCCTGTTGGGCTACGTGCCCATTCCACCAGGGCGACAGCCGCCACCACGGCTTTGGGACGTGGTGTCCCATTGCAGGACATTTGTCAGGCAGCTACGTGGGCCTCGCTGCACACGTTTACCAAGCATTACTGCCTTGACAGCCAAGTCCTTTTACTGTGTACAGTCGTACAATGAATATTTACATCATTGGGAACAAAACGGGTTTAAAGACGCAAAAGGTGGCACAATTAAGCATAAAATGCTATGGGAACAGGTAGTGGAGTTGAGAAACGAACTACCAAGAGCACACGTGATACATACACTGAGTCATCAGCGTGATGGCGTTCACGTTGAAGGGAATTCATTGGCTGATGAAGCCGCAAAGGGGGCTGTACGCACAGCGTCCGTAGCTGCAATCACTCGTTCAAAAACGAGAATAGACGGCGAGATTTTGGTAGCTGTCAATGCTTCACGCAAAGCAGCACAGCGGTACCTAAGAAATTTCCACTCAAGTACTCCTACAAGTTAGATGCACAAAGCATTCCATATGCTCAGATTCCTGGAGTGGGGTATAGAGTAATACCAAATATGGATCGTAGGCAAGGCTTAATTCTAGCAGCACACGAGGGTTTGGGTTCTGCGCATACAGGCGTTACAGCGACTATTTCTTTATTGAAACAGCGCTACTGGTGCCCAGGGTTAACAAAGCAGACCAAAGACTATGTCTTAAAGTGCGAAATCTGCCAGCAGATGAAGGGCTCCACCGTAACACGCCCAGCGCAGACACCATTACTAAAATCAGACAAACCACTCGCATGTGTTTATTTGGACCACTGCGGACCCCTACAATAGGATGGGGCCAAGAAATATATCATGGTTGCAGTGGATTCCTGCTCTAGATTCCTATGGGTTTGCCTCAGCGCTGTGCTGACGCTCGAACTGTTATAAAAGATTTCCAAGTCTTTATCGGCACATACGCAGTTGGCACGTTTCATTCTGACCGTGGCCCGGCGTTTAGCTCTCATGCTTACAAAGAGGCCATGGAAGGAATGGGCGTAGCATTGCGGTACTCCTCTCCGTACCATCCTGAGGGAAATTCGGTTGTGGAGAGGAAAAACCGGAACTTAAAGCAATCTTTAACAGCTAGGGTATTAGGCAAAGGCGGTAGATGGGTCGATCACCTTTATGGGGTCCAAAGAGCAATAAACAATCAGCCAAGAAGCTCTCTAGGGGGTGTCACTCCTTACGAGGTCCTATTTGGGACAAGAATGTGGATACCTGATCTTGATTGTGAAGGTGCAGTGGCGGATGAAAAACAATTTGATATCCATGATCGTTTGGCTGTTTTACAGGATCTAAATGTATCCAGGACACAACAAAGCAACGTCCACTTAAAACAGACCGCCACTGAGGAAGTCAAGGCAGTAACGACAAGACCTGCCTGGATCCCAAAAGTTGGGGATCTGGTCAGAGAGAAGATTGCAGACAAGAAAGAATTCGGACCATCCTACAGAACAGCTGTACCGGTCCTAGCAATCCAATGCACAAGAACTGTACTTCTGCCGCCTCTTGCCAGGAAAAAGGAGAAAAGATTTGTCTCAATCGACTTAATCAAACCACACTATGTGGCCGATACTAAAGAGTAGGCCTCGTGGACTCCACAGTAGCAGACGCCCTCCTCTCGCTACAATCCAAGAAGTTCAAACAGAAAGACTCATCACGTTTGAAGAGCCACCTGTACGGAATGAAGGACTAAGCAACAATACTATGGAACTCGTTCCACTTCAACAAGAAGTTCAACTTCAAGAAGAAAATCAAATTAACAACCAAGTTGCAATCAGACCGACTACAGACGTCTACGTCAACATGCCTCGTCAAGAGCAAAATCCAATTTCAACAAATCCCGATGCAATTCCAACAATTGATCGAACTGCTTCTGGCTATTTCATGAACTTTGATACGTTTTCACTGGATCCAAGCGAGCCGGAAACAATGCCAGCCAAAAAATCACACAAACAGAAACTCATTGACTTTTTGAACTTTTTTAGAAAGACTTACCTGGTGTCACCTTGGATAGATCTATGGTATATCACTGAGATTCTATTTTTCCTTTTCTGGCTAGGTTTAATTATAACTTTTAGTATGCTTATTAATGGACGATATCTCCAGCAGAGCTCTACAGCCCAAAGAGTCAATTTGATTTTAAAACCACACCAGTCTTCACATCGTGAACCAAGAGACTTGTCTTCAGTGAACATCACAGCAGTTCCTATACCGGACAGTATAGTATGGGACAAGATTTATTTTGATATATTCGGTCCGACTGAACTTTTAAAGCTTAAACATGTATTTAAAATTTCTTGAAGTGATATCATTACCTCCAGTACATTTTCTGATGATTGGGACACTGAAACTGTGAATAATATGATGTCTGATTTAGAAAAAACTGCAGCATTTCCGAACATTGAAATGTTAGAAGGTACTTCAGACTATGATACATTGTACTGTTACCAACATTATGGTCATCATTTCTTGCACAAATCCATAACACCTAGAAAAGTATTTGAATACCACCAGTGGGAACACTGCCCAACACCTCCAAGAGGTAGTTTGCAAACTTTTGCACAGAAATTCACATACTTTTCAGCGTTTAATACATCTGACCCGAAGTCATTTTATTACAAAGTGGCAACAACATCAGCACAGAAAATCATGTTGACTAACACCAAACAGATTTACTTTGCTTCCTTTATGGCCCAGTTGTCTACACACGGTTTCGACCTATGGATGGACACTATAGATTTAAAATCAATCTGGGGTTCTAGGGCCTGGGAAGTCCAGGGAACAGAAGCGCTTTTTAAAGCATGCCTCATTCCACAGCAGATGATATTTCTAAACGACACTGTGCAACAGACATCCTGTCTTGGATTAGCCAAGAACAAGGAAATGAACTCGCCTGGGTTTCCAGCACCATCACAGATGGGTGGGGGGCAGAATTCAACTACACATGGGGTAGGATTAGATGACATTCTCCAGTACAACAGGTCAGATCCCAGTTGGACAGAATGGCTGATTTGGCCCATTGACACAAACACATGTCAACAGACATTCCTAGGGATAACCGAGGGGTTTAGTATCAGTAGGCCAGATACACGCTATGTACAAAGACAACACCCAGGGGTAGTGACATCCTATAGTGGTGGGAAGTTGTGCCTTGATTGGCTAGAGACCTCAACACTCACAGAAGTAAAACATCACTTGACCTTACTCACACCTGATGTAGACCTTAGGGATTTCTTGTCAGGCCCAAGGAAAACACGTCAGAAACGTTTTATATATGCTGGCATTTATGCCTATTATAATGAAAACTGGAAAATATCCCAACAGGAGGCCGCAGAAAGAATACGGGAAATAGACCGTATTAACCTAGAGAAGGCATTAGCTGTAGTGGATAGTGGGTTAACAACTTTGACCTCCAGGATTTACTCCTTAGGCAACATTGTGTCTTCGGCAATCGACATATTAGAACAAGACTTGGCCTTGTTACAACACGGGCAATCTCAGTTATGTTCTATTATGATGTTAAGCTGGACGCTGCAATCTTTGCGTGCAGGCTACGTGCCCTGGCGTTTTATAAACACCACGTCTCTGTTTTCAGAATACAATCTAACTGATAAACAGACAGAAATGGCACAAAGGGGAGCCAAATATACAATGCTGCGTATTGAGAAACTGGAAAGGTTACCATTCACTGTAGCCAAATTACCATCAACTGAATGGCTAATTCATGGCCAAATCACTCTGCCGGTCACTACGTTTCAGTTTCAATATTGCCTTGAGCAAAGACAGGCAGGCAAATATGTAAAAATGGGTAAGGGTTACATTAAGGAAACTTGGGAGTTACCATATAGATATCGATGCCGGAATGGGCGTCGAGAAGTGTATCTGAGTGGTACAAACTGCAAGAACGCTTTAAGCGGTTCTCTCGTGTCAGGATATTTCTCTGCACGGAGCATGCAGTGGTTCGGTAGCGAATCTATCTTGTCACATGTCAGGGACCCCAGTGGCCATGATCACGACGCCGGTTTTCCAGCTGCTCTCGAATGTGAGTTACTTGATGCTAAATGATCAAGGTTGCTGCGGGATGCTTCCGGGCGTCGCCTATCTGGTCACTGTTAACTCCAGGGTTACTTGCTGTATGCAAGTATTGTTTCCGCCACTGAACACAGTCAGGGAGGCGCCGTTATGGCCTTCGTTGAATGTTTCCTTCATACAATTTGATACTTTGAGTAGACTGAAAGCCATGCTTTTACAGCAACCCGTGCCCTTAACCTCCGCTCGAGAAACCTTTGAACTTCAAGTTGCAAGGACCTCGACTGAGATACAGGCGCTTACACGTACGAACTGCCCCTTTAATTTCGCAGAAATGGTGGGTCGTATCTTTAACATGTCTGATACGAGCAGTATTGTACACCTATTTAAGACCATAGGGTCAGGACTATTAAGCACCTTTCAGACAGTCCTCGGAGTGATCCCAAATTTTATACACTCCGTATTGGGAAGCGTCTTTGGAGGTCTCCCGCTTATCCTGTTCCTAATTGCAGGAGTCCTTATTGTAATCTTACTGCTACGCAATGGACGGCCCAATTTCCGAGGAAATGGCGAACGTACTCATGGAGCGGAAGTACCGTGAACGCATGGTACAGCTTCTGGGGATACCTTGCCTAAGAGAACTGAATGCCTCTTGGTTTCTATCGTTTAAACCAGTCTGGGTGGACTGCATCTTACCTGTTCTTCGATGCCTGTTCTGCGGAGAAGAATGCACGTTGGATCTCTGTCTAACGTTTCCATCAGATACGCCTCCGGACATGGATGCTATGCTGGACCCCCTAAAGGCCCATGCTCTGCGTTGTCCCCAGCGTCTTCCAATTCTGATGAAGGCATTCCTTGAGAATCCACAGGTGCCGTTTGGTCCTGCTGGGTTAGGTGGCTCCTCCACAGGCACTCCGGTAACAACTGCCGCACTAGCTGCCGCAGCACCGACTGTTGGCAGTGCTGAATTCCATCTATGTGCAATTGACGTTCTCTGTGAGGCGTTGGATTTGTCGTCTGCAGTAGCTAACACAGATTATGCTGTATCTCCAAGCCAGGACACTTAATCTTGAATTGGCTTATCGCGTCCTGGGAAAGAATTCGGCTTCTCCACTTCGTTTAAAAAATAAACGAACTAAATTTGGAACATTTCCTAAATTGACACTTTCACTTGAGAAGGAATGGCTTTCTTCTGCTTGTAGTAATGCAACTTTTATAAGTGAGACAGAATTGACTTTTTCAAGTGGCAACTAAAGAATAGCTGATTTGTAACATTTTTAAACAATTTTAAACGTCTTTTGAAAACCATGTTTTTAGCTGTCCAGATTTTAAGTATGGTCATTGTCATCCAATTCGAAAGTGTAGTGGGTGTTACGTTTCATATAGAGGCGCTAATATAGACACGTTCATATATGGTCATAATCGTATATGCCCTATTATGGTCATAATCGTATATGCCCTATTATGGTCATAATCGTCTATGCCCTATTATAGTCATGATCTCCTATGCCCTAATATAGGCATGATCTTTCACCTACATTAGTTCCCTACAGTACACAACAAACACTGAGGGTTGAACGTTATCTAGTCTGTGGTTAGAACACTGCAGGGTTTTTCCCGAACACAGGCCTACAATGTACTCATAAATCTGAAAGAGACACGTTAGTGACAGATTCCTTACCTTAGAATATCCCCAGGCATCAGGCTGGATCCGGAAAGTTTTTGCGTAGCAGTACCCTTGCGCGTCGGTAGGCGGCGTCGTGCGGCTCCGCGTCCGTCGTTGGCGTCGTGATCGCCGGGATGACGTCGCGGGCAGTACTTAGACGCCGCCCTGCGCGCTGACGTCAGTTCTTTTTTTTCCGCGCCAGTAAGCGCAGATCCGGGAAGAGCAGTGCCTAGTCAATTTTTGACTAACTTTTTTGTGAATTTTTCACTGTTTCTTTTCGAGTCTTCATCGACTCCTAGGTGTCGTAGGGATGCCCGGCTTCAAGCCATGCGACGCCTGTGGTCGAATGATGTCGATCACAGACCCGCATCTGGAGTGTCTCTTCTGTCTCCGCCGAGACCACGACACGAAGTCGTGCCCTGACTGCCGGAAACTTCACCCGAAGGCTTTGCGAGAGCGGTCTCGAAAGCTACTCGAGGTCCGGCAGTCGGCTCCGCGCCGCACCAAGCCCCGGTCCCGGGAGAGGTCGAGGGCCGGTCGCGGAGTCCCCGCCGGTCGTCGGAGTCCAAGTCTTCGCGCTCCTCGGGTAAGTCGAAGCACAAAAGTCTAAGAAGCGTCATCGCTCTAAGACTTCGCCTCGCCGGTCTCGCGACTCGGCTGAGGCCCCAGTCGGCACCGTCCCCGCGGCCCCGGGCATGCCTATGGAGCCGCCCCCGCTTTACCCGTCCTTTCCGGGTTCGGGGGCGACTCATGGCCGAAATACAGGAATTCCTGTCGGCCATGGCCCGCCTCTTCGGGCCTCAAGGTCCCTCCGGTGCGCCTTCGGGCCCCGCGGGCCCTGATGGGGTTGCTCCGGCGTCGCCGTCGACTCCGGTCCCGGCGCCGCCTGCCCACCAGCCTTCATCCCGGCCTCAGCTCCGGCCCCGGCATCGATCCCGGCTCCGGTGGTACCGCAACCCCCATCGACGCCGGTTAACCTAACCACGCCTCCGCAGACGCCGATGTCCCCGGTGCCGTTCCTGACGCCGTCCGGGGCTCCGGACGGCGTCGGTCCCCGGCTCTCTCCGGCTCCGGACATGGAGCCGGACCGACGTCGCTCGACGCCGGCTCCGGCGCCGATGAGACCTTGGATCCCAAATGTCCCTCCTCCTCCATATTTTGAACCTGAGGAGGACCAAAGGAGCTGGGAGGGGTCCGAAGACCCTCTCACACAACAGTGTGAGTATGATCAGGACTGGGCTGAGGAACTTGGGGATGCCAGTGGTCTAGACACCTCCCCTGACACTGGCATGCTGTCTCCTCCCGTGGCTACGGAGGAGGGAGCTAATTTTGCAACGGTGTTGCGTAGAGCAGCTGGAGCCTTACATCTCCAATTGCCTACTGTGGCTGTCAGGACTAATCTCCTGACGGAAGTGCTTCAGCCGGCAGCTTCCTCCTCGGAGACTGTGCTGCCGTTTAATGATGCACTCACTGACGTTCTTTTGGGTGCCTGGTCCAAGCCCACCACAGGGGCTCCTGTGGATAGGAACGTGGCCCGACGCCATCGCCCTGCTCCGGGCGACCCCTTGTTTCTCTCCCAACATCCCACCCCCGAGAGCTTGGTTGTCCAAGCCTCTGCCTCCCAAACCGCCTTCCATACCGCCCCTCCGGATAGGGAATCCAAACGCCTGGACCAATTTGGGAAGAAGGCTTTTTCTTCCTCCAGTGCTGGCTTGCGGTCCGTCAACACCGCTTGCCTTTTGGGCCGATATACCCACTCCCTGTGGGATTCGGTGGCGGCTGTTTTGCCGCAGTGTTCTGAGGAGGTCCAGACACTGCTTACCCGCGCCATTGCGGAAGGGCGAGATGCGGCTAAATTCACCATACGTTGTGGCCTTGATACCGCCGACTCGCTGGGCAGATCGCTTGCGACGACGGTGGCGCTACGTCGCCACGCCTGGCTGAGAACAACTGGTTTCTCGGGTGATGTCCAGAATACACTCATGGACATGCCCTTTGATGGAGTCGGTCTTTTTGGTTCAAAGGCAGACCATGCGCTGGAGCGTTTTAAGGACTCACGGGCTACTGCCAAGTCCCTGGGCCTTTCTGTTGTACGCCCTCCGCTAACCTCTGCTTTTCGCCCCTTTCGTGGCCACGGAAGGGGCGCCCAGTCACGTCAGCTGCCCAGCCACCGGCCCGTGCAGCAAGCGTCTTCGCGTGGCCGAGGACATGGATACCGCCGTGGCGGTTTGGGCAACCAGCGTGCGGGTCAGGCCACCACCTCCAACCCGTCCGCGGCCTCCAAGCCCTCCTAGTCCCTCCATTCAGGTGCACAGCACGCCAGTAGGGGGCATGGTCCGCCATCACCTTCACCACTGGCGTCCCATCACCTCGGACAGGTGGGTCTTGGACATTGCCCGAAGGGGCTACTCCCTCCCCTTCGAGACCACCCCCCAGCCATGCCACCTCAATTCCACCGCATGTCAGGGGATCACTTGGTGCTTCTGCAGAAGGAAGTAACGGCCCTCTTGGCCAAGAGGGCCATTGAGCATGTTCCGACCCCAGAAGTAGGACGTGGTTGCTACTCCCACTACTTTCTGGTGCCCAAAAAGGACAAGGAGGACATGCGTCCTATCTTGGACCTCCGGAATGTCAATCGCTTCCTCCGGAAGGAGACGTTCAAGATGCTCACCCTAGCTCAGGTCTTGACTGCCCTCGACCCTGGAGACTGGTTGGTAGCGTTGGACTTGCAGGACGCTTATTTCCACATCCCCGTCCTGCCGGCCCACCGGCGTTACCTACGGTTCACGGTAGGCCTCGACATTTTCAGTTCACCGTGCTCCCCTTTGGCCTTACAAGTGCCCCTCGGGTGTTCACGAAAGTGATGGCGGTGGTCGCAGCTCATCTGCGCCGGGCAGGGGTTCCAGTCTTCCCCTACCTCGACGACTGGCTGCTGAAGGCGGGCTCGTCCCAGGCAGTCGTCTCCCACCTCCAGACTACGGCCGAACTCCTGCACTCGCTGGGGTGCTCCATCAATGTGCCGAAGTCGCATCTGATTCCTTCTCCACAGCTCCTTTTCATCGGAGCAGTTCTGGACACGACGCAGTTTCGGGCCTATCCTCCCGAACGGCGAGTCCGGGATATTCAGGCTATGATTCCAATCTTTCAGCCTTTATCCTGGGTTTCGGTACGGATGACCCTGAGGCTGCTGGGCCTCATGGCCTCCTGCATCCTGCTGGTCAATCATGCCAGATGGCATATGCGGGCTCTGCAGTGGGACCTGAAGTTCCAGTGGGCGCAGCACCAGGGCAACCTGTCCGATCACGTCCAGATCTCGGAGGGGCTGCAAAACAGTTGCAGTGGTGGCTCTCGAACCGGCAATGGGTCATGGGCAGATCCCTCTCCCTTCCCCAGCCAGAGCACACAGTTGTGACGGACGCGTCCCTTCTGGGATGGGGCGGTCACATGGGAGAGGCGGAGATCAGAGGCCTCTGGTCTCCGGCGGAGTCCCGGCTCCATATCAACCTTCTGGAGCTCCGGGCGATCCGACTTGCACTCAAGGCATTCCTTCCCTCTGTCAAAGGGAAGGTAGTGCAGGTGTTCACAGACAACACCACCGCCATGTGGTACTGCAACAAACAAGGCGGGGTGGGGTCCTGGACCCTCTGTCAGGAGGCTCTGCGCCTCTGGACATGGCTGGAACATCAGGGCATGTTCCTGATGGTTCAACACCTGGCAGGTTCCCTGAACGCCAGGGCGGACGAACTCAGCCGCAGGTGCATGATGGATCACGAATGGCATCTTCACTCGGAAGTGGCGCAAGGTCTCTTTCTGCAGTGGGGAGAGCCTTGGTTAGATCTATTCGCCACCGAAGAGAACGCGCAATGTCATCAGTTCTGCGCGTTGGAATTTCCAAGGCGGCACTCGCTCGGCGACGCTTTTCGTCGCGAGTGGAGTTGCGGTCTGTTGTACGCCTTTCCGCCTATACCACTTCTACCCAGAGTGTTGAAGAAGATTGGGCGCGACCGGGCCCAAGTCATCCTTGTGGCTCCGGACTGGGCTCGAAGAGTTTGGTATCCCGAGCTACTCAGTATGAGCGTCGATCCCCCGATCCGTCTGCCTCTTCAGGAGGATCTTCTGTCGCAGCAGCAGGGGACGGTCCTCCACCCGAACCTGTCCAGCCTCCACCTGCTTGCGTGGAGATTGAGCGGCGACAGTTGATTCCTTTCGACTTGCCTCCCGAAGTTTGTGATGTGATTCTGGCAGCCAGGCGTCCCTCCACTAAGGTGGTATACGCCTGCAGGTGGAACAAGTTTGTGGCATGGTGCACAGCAAAGGCTGTGAATCCCCTCTCTGCCCCTCTTTCTGAGGTTCTTCTGTTCCTTCTTTTACTGGCCCAACAGGGTTCTGCCCTGGGTACCATCAAGGGCTATCTTTGTGCCATTTCGGCCTTCCTCAGGCTTCCTGATCAGCCCTCCCCTTTCAAGTCCCCTGTTGTTAACAGATTCCTTAAAGGCATTACACACCTCTTCCCTCCTGTTCCGTTTGTGATGCCTCAGTGGGACTTGAACTTGGTTCTTACCTTTCTTATGTGCGCTCCCTTTGAGCCTCTACATAACTGTCCTCTTCGTCTTCTGACTCTGAAGACAGCCTTTCTGGTGGCCATCACCTCCGCTCGGCGGGTGAGTGAGCTCCAGGCTCTATCATGCAAACCTCCCTTTCTGTCTGTCCATCCAGACAAGGTTGTTCTTAGGACGCGTCCGTCCTTCTTGCCAAAGGTGGTTACTGCCTTCCACATTGGGCAGACCATCACTTTGCCCACCTTCTTTCCGCCTCCGCATCCTTCCAGAGAGGAAGAGAGGCTCCACCGTCTGGACCCAAAACGTGCGCTTTCCTTTTATATCAACCGCACACAACACTTCCGGGTGGATGACTAGCTCTTTGTTGGCTACGTGGGCGCCAAAAAAGGTCGGGCGGTGCACAAGAGAACCATCTCCCGCTGGGTAACCTTGTGTATCAAAGCCTGCTATTCTTTGGCTAAGAAGGAGCCTCCTGTTGGGCTGCGTGCCCATTCCACCAGGGCAACGGCTGCTACCACGGCTTTAGGCCGCGGTGTTCTGCTGCAGGATATCTGTCAGGCAGCTACGTGGGCCTCGCTGCACACATTTACAAAGCATTACTGCCTTGACAGTCAGGTCCGGAGGGACGGCTTCTTTGGCCGTTCTGTCCTCCGGGACTTCCTTGTCTGATCTTTGTTCGCAGACCCACCACCGGGGTTGGTATTGCTGGGGTATCTATTCTAAGGTAAGGGATCTGTCACTAACGTGTCTCTTTCAGATGCACAAGTTACTAACTTGTGTAACGATATATCTGTAAGAGACAGTAGTTAGTGACAGATTCCTACCGCCCCACCCATCCTCCCCGTTCTGCGAACTGATTTCTAGGGTTAAGGACATCCCTTTCCAGGGCCCTAGTATTTTTCAGACACCTATGTCAGCTTCTTGCATGGCTCTGCGTTCCTGGCGCGGAAAGTCGTGTACAGAACTGACGTCAGCGCGCAGGGGCGGCGTCTAAGTACTGCCCGCGACGTCATCCCGGCGATCACGACACCAACGACGGACGCGGAGCCGTACGACGCCGCCTACCGACGCGCAAGGGTACTGCTACGCAAAAACTTTCCGGATCCAGCCTGACGCCTGGGGATATTCTAAGGTAAGGAATCTGTCACTAACTACTGTCTCTTACAGATATATCGTTACACAAGTTAGTAACTTGTGCATTATGCATGAGCATTCACCAGCTACATCTCCCGCATAATATGTATGTACAAAGTTCACCCCTGACGTCTTCCTCATGTCTAACAAAGACCAATACAAACCATACTGAGGGACGAGACAATTTAGGGTATAAATACACCACATCTTGCCTCGGTAAGATAGAGGGAACCGAGACTTCCATGCTGACACACTGACCAGAGACGCTGAGGCTCCTGCATGCAGTCACTCCAGCTGACAGCGGTCTAACACAGCCCTTGCGGGTGTCCAACTCGAGACCAGGACGGGGTCCCACACTCTCTCTATTCAGGTATGGGGGTTCGACTAAATCCTAGAAGGATTCTTGGCTCTTAGGCTTTTAGACTTACACACATGCTAGGTACACTTAGGTACATCTAGTTAGGCATCGTAGGAGTACGCGCACTTTTATAATGCATTTTATATTCATGTATGTATTCATGATTCTTGCAATATGGTAGAACTGTACTATCCCTTCACTCTTATCGTACTGCTGATAATATATCTCTGCTATTGTCTGCTGGTTGCTGCAGCACATATATTTTACACTAGAATAACAACTGTTCAATAAATACTTATTGAAACGCCCAGACTGTTTATTCTGTGTAACTCTCTGAGACAAACCGAACAAGTAAGCACGAGTGACTGAGTGAAAAGTAGTACATTGTTTTCACGATTCTGAGGGATCAGGGTTGTCATGATCTAAGGTTGCCAGAAACTAATCTCTCCCCGGTAAGAGGAAATTCTAGTGGCATTGTGAGCTAGCTAATGCAAATCCGGCTAACATACGCGGTGGGGGTGCACAGAATCAGTCTAACACCAAGCCCACGGTTTATGTTATCCAAACGCGCAGGTCCTGCAGGGGTACTATAGGAACTACACGACAATATAAACAGATTTAATACCGTAACTGAATGTATATAACTACAATTAAGCCTACAATTAAGTACACATTAGAACAAACTAGGGGGAAGAAGGAGTAATATGGAGTGTGTGATGAGGGAGGGGGTATTTGAGGAGTTAACCAGCATATGAGGAAGAATGCAAGAAAACATATGCACTTTCTTGGAGTGCTGAAAGAAAAAGAAAAAAGTAGTTCCCTGAAAGTGAGCAGTGGAAGAACACACATAAAGAGGATGTGCTCCAGGGGAGAGACAAACGGAAGATAGACAAAGCAAGCTATCAAGTAAGAAGCAAGCAAATGAATGTGAGAAGAAAGCCAACCAATTGTAAGCAGTGTGTGGGCTATAAGCTCACTGTATGTTCACAATAGGTCTTTTGCCTACCAGACAGCTTGTGCTGTCAGGTAGGCGAGACCTGAAAACGGGCGCGAATTATCAAACAAGCGTGGCTTAACCAGCAAACATTAACCACTAAACAACAGGATTTAAGAAATGGTTTTGATGTAACAAGCTACCAGAGATGTAATTAACAGGCATTATGCGTTCGGTGGGGAACTCTTCTTGAGACAAGCGTTTTTGGTATAAGTGTGTGTTGTAATGGGTAAATATGATGTCAGTGAATACAATGATATGTGCAGACCCGACAACAGCAATACTAATAAATGCAATGTCAACGTATACCATAACCTGTGCCTGCATTACCATGTCAATACTCATAAATGCAATATGCCCTGATCTATCCCCGCCCAACAGTGTCGATACCGGCAGGAACAATGTCAATGTATGCCATAACCCATGCATGAATGACAATGTTGTTACCAGTAGAAACAATGTTGATGTACGCTATGACCTAGGCAAGCATGACTGTGTCAATATCAGTAAAGACAATGTCAATGTACGCTATGACAACTGTTCGCACAATGTTGAGAATGTCGATAAAAATGATAGCAGTGACTGCCATATAATTTTACCGAGTTCCAACGAACTCGTGTCATTGCTGTCGGATTTACCCAAGGTGACCTCCCCATCAACCCTGAGTCAGAGATTTGTGGTCAGGCAAGCCCTGCGACCCGCACCCACGCCTATCGAGTGACAGATCTCTCTTAACCCAAAGACATGCATGCACCCAGATAGATAGTTGCACCACAAGCTGGACCGAGGAAATTGGCCCCAATAAAACACGTTTGGCCAACTCGCGTTACCCCAAAATACCACAAAGCTAGATTCCACATGTAGATAGGAACACTCAGCCAATCAGGACACAACATGCACACTACACGTATTGATCACACGCTCCTCATGGCAGACATCTGGACACATACACACTGGCCCACACTAGCTCTCCTGGAGGTCGAGAGCCATCTGTGTCCTTATCTGATGCCCGAGCTTGTTAATTTATGACTGAGATGCTATTCAGGAATGCAAAAATTACTTTATTGTACCTCACGAGATGTATATAATGTCAGACAAAACTTTGTACACCGAGAGACTTTCCCCAGACGCATTCTGTCGAGACTCTTCTGGCCGCTGCTTTTAATTAAAACCAACTTGTTCCTAATTTTCCAAACGCCTCTTATCTTTTCATTTCTTTAAGTTAAATTCATATCCGAGCAACATGTGCAACAGGAAAATAACAGAAATACATTGTTCATGTTATGATTTTAAATCTGAAGATTCTCAAGCGGGTGATAACATTTGTGAACAGAAAGCATCCTCTTTAGCTTATCTTTTATTTTTCTCAGGGAAATCTATTGGATCCAGCGGAAAATTATTTGTCAAAGATGACACCATCTTCAGTGTTGAACCGTAAGTTGTAACTTGCAATTTTGCGTTTTATTGTAATCAGTAGAAGGAAAGAATATGTGTATGTTTCTGCAAACACAAAACATCTTTCACAAGGCAAAACAAACCACATTATTGGCCACTCAGGTAATCACTGTTCCGCCTACTGTATTAGTCCTGTATTGTAAACGTAAATAGTGCAGGCAACCGTTTACCAATGCTTGTAATATTTCTAAAAATTGTGCTGGAGTAAACAGCAGTAGAAAGTAGAGAAAGAAAAATGTTTGTACTTTACAATCCGAGCGCAAAGGTTTACCAGATGAGTGAGAGATTGGTAGTTTTTTAAAATGTATTTCCGGGAGACCATGGCAGAGAAAAGTGAATATCTACTTGAAGTGATGTGTTAATTCCAAGCTGTATTTCTCATTCTCACTATATTGTAAGACCCAGGTTATGCATGTCATGCTTTCCCACTGATGTCCAGTCAAATCCTTTCTCCAGCCATTGTAAAGAAAGATGAAGGACGCTAAGAACCTAAATTGCGTTGATAAGTGCTTGGAGGTTTGCACCACTTACATTACCTCTTTCTCTCTTAGGCAAGAAAGCTTGGAATGAGCTGGGAATGCATTACAGTTTTCCTCGACTGTGGGAGTAGAAGCATCATTTGATCTATCCCTTTGTGCCAAAGATAACTTCCTAGCTTTAATTAGTTAATGCTAAACACTCTGAGTATGCAAATTCTTTTCATGAATGATTAGACTTTGTCTAACATGATGAAGATCCCAGCATTGTTCACCAGTTGTTTGAACAACTGGTCCTCAAAATGCAAAATATCTGTGCTACCACTCTAACAGGTGGGTGACCGTATTGAGACCAGTCAAACCCAACCTCCACCAAGACATCAGACATCACCCTTTTTAACCACAATGCTAGTCCTGAAAAAATGACTAAAGTCTCACTGCCATTGTTATGTTAGAAAATATATTCGATTCTCGGGCTGTATTTATTGGATATCATAAACATGACATATCAAGTAAAATCCTTACTACTTACAATATGTACAGTAGTGATGATTTGGTACAACTAATACATGGAAATCTCCTACCAGAATTCTCATATTTCTTAAAAACTGTCAGAATCATGGTTGACCACACCTCAGGTCCCCTGTGGCATCACCTGGTTCAATTGACTTGGGCCAGGAGAGAAAGCTCCCTTGCGGATCACACCATTAATAGTCCTTTACAAGGCAAACCCACCTGCTCTCTCAAGTTAGAGGGAGCATGAAAGCTGGTCCCCCCAAAGCAACCATGCATGCCAGAGCCACCCAAAAGTGGGAATCTGCCTGGCACCCAAATGGGAGATGGCCTAGGCAACCGGGCCGTACCTTGGTTTCATGGCGCAGCCACCATCCTCTCTAGAATTCCCAATATGTGTAATGGAATGCCTTGTCAGGCAATGGACAATCACAGTAGAGACGTCAACATCCCTACACTAGAGAGAGTGGTACCCCTGCCCCGGGTTGAGCTAACGGCTTAAAACCAATTCCATCTTGAATTTGCCTACATACATATATTCCTGATGCCAAGGCTGTCCACCTGTTTTGTGGCCAAACACAACTCTTCCTCTGACCCCCACAGACAATAGAAAAACACTCCCAGAGTCATGCAAGCTACAGGGAATAGGAGGGCGGCTAAAAAGAGCTCCTGGGCTGGAGTAAGGGAAATGGAGCGCAACATTGGTTGCCACAGGCAGGCAGCCGGCAGGAAGGTGGTGATCAGGTGAGAAATCCTCTTATTTGATCTGCTCGGCTGCCCTGCTGGCCACTGAAGCAACCCCATTAACCCTCAGGGAAACAAATGGTTGCCTTTTGCGGGAAAGCCTGTGAACATTCAAACATTTTTGTCACAGTTGGCTCGCTGCCCTAAACTGGCTTAATCCATCCTCCACCTGTCTTAAGTACATGTGAGCGTGCAGCGAGGCCCCTAGTCCATTCTCTTTGCACCATTTGCACACTTTTAAAATTTGTGCTTATCAAGATAGTCGTTTTTTGCTGTGCCAACAAGGATGTGATTTCCCCTTTCTTGTAGACTGAAAGTATGTCGTACCTAGCACAAATGTGAAGTGATGTCAGTGCCTTCCTGGTCAAGAGACTTCCTTGAAAAATAGGTAGTGGGACATACAATCAAGACCTCTTATTTTTGGTAATCTGCTTGAGCTTTAAAGGAAGGTTACAATCTTCTGGTCAGTCTTTGACCATTTGCCAGCACTCTCTACAAGGGCCTCCAGGAATACCTTTACAGAAGTCCATGCAAGGCTAGCAACCAATCTGAAAAGACAGAGCCTCATGGCCATTGCCCTTCAAATGTTTTTCCTATACATTTCTACCTTGCTTACCCATTTATTGGAAGCACAGCCACCCTAATATGTTCTGCAACTTTAGTCACACTCTAGAATACATTTTCACCACTTTAACACATCCACATCTTTTTTTTTTTATGGAGTTTTATATAGCGCGAACTTGACCCGAAGGTATCGGGTATCAGAGCGCTTTACATAGCACCAGTTGCGTTACATGTGGACACATTCATTTTTGTTAGGCACTGGGAGATTAAGTGATTTGCCCAGAATCACAGGATGTTCAGCGTCATTGACGAGACTCGAACCCAGTTCCCCAGATTCGAAGTCGACCGCCCTAGCCGTTAGGCCAACTCCTCTCCCCTCTTCCTCCTTACCATAGTCCCACTCGCTGTAGTCTCACACTCAAAACACTATATCCCGGCCATCATAATTGCTCGGTCGGAAATCGTGTACATAGAGCTGTACGATTCAGCTCCGAACGACTCGGGCTGTCTGAATGCCAGTCGGAACCGAATCGGACAGCCTGAACGGTTTCCTTGCATCGTAAACGGTCGGTCGGAAATGTATCCAATTCGGTCGTAAACATAGGCTCCGCTTCGGATTCAGAGAATCCGAATCCCTTTCGGAGCCTTTCTGATATAGTAATCGGCCCCTTAGTTGATTGTTGTTTTCACATATGAAATTGCGTGCTGTAGTAACACGCCAGAGAATGCAGATTCTCTGTAGTCTCTTTATTAGATAAAGAGGTAATACTTCTATTTGTAGATTGATAAGTAAATGGTACCACCAGAAACAGGGACATACATCCTATTGAACCCATATCTATACCAACTGTGCCAACTGTTCTGTCCAGTCATATCATGGCAACAGAACACTCTAAATCAGACCATTCTCAAACAAACTGGATGTAATGAGCTAATCTAAGTATCAGACAGACAGATTCACAGATACCACACATATCCTCACTTTAAATCAACAATAAAAAGAATATTCATGTATTCTTCTTACTTTAACACACTTACTACTGTAAACACTAACCTTTGTCAGAAAGCGCTAACTTTGTGATCTGGATCCAACGGGAGCGAGCACTGTTCTGTCCCTCACTGCATACACAGCTAACATCACTCAATAAGAACATGTTGGCCAATAGAAGAAAAGGAGAATGGGATGAGAGGGGAAATAGACACTGAATATCATCACTCTAACTCTTTAATCTGCTGGGCAGTAAAATCAGCTGATGGAGGTGGCTATGTAAAGGCAAGATGAGATTCCTTAAGAATCTGTCATTAAGGTGTTGTATCTAACAGTGAAAAGGGTATAATTTAAAAGCATATCTGTGCAGCCAGGCAGAAGATACAGTGCCAAAAGGGGTACAGAATTGGTAGCATCAGTCCTTTGCCTCCTCTTCTCCAGGCAAAGTTTTCAAACTCCATTAGTTCACCTTAGAGTAGACATATGGGGCTCGAAGTGGGTCGAATACTTTGCTTACCCTACCGGCACTCGATCACTTCAGATCAATAGGTCCTCCAGATTCCCGTTGGTTATGCTCTTCCCTTTCTAGACACCCTTGCTCATGTTCCTTTGTTTACACAGATGCTGGCTTATCATGCCAATATCCTCTCCAAAGAGGTGTTCATATTGCTGTCCAAGGGAGGGATTGAAAATGCATCTGAATCAGAGCAGGGAATGGGTTGTTACTCACAGTACTTCCTCTTGGTCTCCGACAAGGATGAGGTTTTGAGACCGATTCTAGACCTCAGGTTGCTGAAGTCATTCCTCAAAAATGAAAAGTTGAAGATGACCCTCACAGATGTTCTGCTCTCCTTGGATCACAAGGTTTGAATGATTGGATAGACTTGCAGGATAATAGCTTTCATGGGTCAGTCCTGCAGTTCCACAGGTAGTAGGATCAGACTATTACCAGTTCGCCATCCTGCCTTTCAGCCCAGAGATCGACTCCTCCGATCTTTATGGAGATCAGGATGGGGGTTACAACTCATCCTTGAAGGCCAGAGATACCCTTATTCCTGTATCACGATGACTGGTTTAGAAGGTGGCACACCATAGCTAGTATTAGACCATATGCAGAAAGTCTCATCTTCAACCTTGCTGAGTCTGGTGTTTATCAGGGTCATCTTGTGCACAGTCGCTGTGTAGGTCCTTCCACTTCTCTAGCGCATCTGCGAAATTCAAGTTCCAGTCCTGATGTATCAGGCAAGAGAAGCTGTTCCAGCTTTAACGGATTTGAGGCTGCTTGGTCTTCTGCCAGCTTGCATTCTGTTGGTTCCTCATGGCATGTCCCCCATTTTGGGCCCTGCCATAGAATCTGCGCCTTAAGTGGGCTCAGCATTGGGAGTGCCTTTCTTTTAGAGAGGATCCGTGTGCCTGATGAAGGGGCTCATTAAATTCAGTGGAGGAGGCAGATGCTAATGTGAATTGTGGCAAGCTGCTCTCCTTAGTCTTTTCAAAAGTCACAGTGGTGATGGACATGTCCTCTGTCTGCTGAGGAGGCCACCTGGACAGTGTGTAAATCAGAGGCCTTTGGTCTCCAATGAAGTAATGCCATCACACACATCTTCTGGCATTGCTTACCATCCAGCTGGCTGTCAAGCTTTTCTGCACTTCAGAAGTAGCAAATGACACTGTGCACTATTAAGGTGGTAGCATTGACTACTCTTGAGGGATACCCATATAAAGTACTCTTTTTGCCACAGTCTCCAACCTAGTCTCTAGTGGTTGCCATCTTGTAAAACATGGCAGTATGAGAAGTCTTTGGAGAGTGACTGGCTAGGTCGAGAAACAGTTTTGGCAATTCTCCACTCCCTGTATGTATGTGCCTTATTGCCCCTTTTGTGTTTCATTTGGGTTGCATTGTACCTTTTTTTTACCTTGATCATAGCTTAAGCAACGGCTGTGTTGTCTAGGCATTTGAGATGGGCTGTGTCTCTCTTGGAGTGTGTGCTGCATAGCCCCCAGAGCACAGCGAGCAGGGACCTCACCCCGGCCGGGATATCTAGTTTGCAACCGTTGTCTATTGCGCTAGTGTGGTGCTCAGGGCAACCGGGGCAGTGCTAGCATCACTTATGGAGTCTGCGATGGGATCACCCTGGTTGTGCCTTGGCATATCTTGCCACTTAGGGCTCTTCCTCAGGCCCCCAGCCACAAAACCCACCACCCAAACAATATATGTGCCTACCCATAGTGAGTACTTAACGCCTGATGCAGGCCTCTTCATCCATGCTGCTCTCCAGTACTCTGGCTTATCTTTTGTGAGGACCGCGGACTGTGGTCAGATTTCTTTTAGCACCTTATGGCTTTGTCATGCTTAGATGTCAGAGCAAAAGTCGGATAGAGTTGAATTCCTTCCTCAGTGCACTACATTCAAGAGGGTGCCCAGTCTCTGCAAGCTGCTGAGTGAATTGGGGGCTCCTTGGGCCCACCCTTGCAGAGCATTGCAGTGTTAGGAAGGCTGGAGAATCTGCTTACTGCTTTGTGTAGCACATGCCTGTGAAGGAGTACTGCAAAACCGCTTGCACTGGTTGCTATTCAGCTAACAGAAGGTTGGCGGTCATCATGGAGTGCTGGTGCTGTTAGGACTCAAACTGAACACATATGGAGGGAAAGGTGTGTGGCGTTTGCTCGCAATGAACTGTGATCCCCAACAGGCCACAAACTCTTATGTGTCCCAGACCAGTGGCAGCCACCTTGAATTATTGGGTGTAATTCTCCTTGTGGTTCATGGTGTCCGTTGCTAAGCAATTGTGCTACGATATTGCTGCAGCCAGAACGTCGCACATGGATTCTGAATTTCATCTTATGGGTTTGTTGTTTTGCAAAAGATTGTTTTGAATGGAAGCTGGTTTGCAGTGAAATATCCTTAAGTTGTGTGGTTGACGAAAACAAACATTCAACTATTCTCTTGAACATTTGTTTGAACTATGTAGGCTGTGGTAGTTTCCTAGGCTAGAAAGAGGGAGGACTGCAGTTGCATATATATTTACGAATGCCACGTGTAAGGTATTATACTGTTGGAGATTATTAACAGTATTGGTTATTTTTCAGTTCTACAGAAGTCACGTAAAAACTGTATTTCATACTTTATCAAAACGTGTGTAGTGACTACATTTCACATAGCTATCTGAAAAAGAGGGAGAAGAATAATGCACATGTTTACTTAAGATACTTATTTTTTGCATGTTTGGTTTGCAGGAATTACCCATCGTATATGGATACACACAGATGGGTTCATGTATATCCAGTCACAATTGCAGTTATGCTTAGTTATATGAATATTGGTGTTCCGACATAATATTGTTTCCAAAATATCATGTGACACAAATATTTTGTAGTAAATATTGTGATGTGAAGAATATCGGGGGATAGAGTATTGAAATTAAGAATATCTTTTAAAAAAATATTTTTTTAATATTGTGGTAAAAATTTTGAGTTTAATATTGGTGTAACGTATTTCATTTTATGTGTATTTTTATTATTCTTTGTTTTTTAAAATGTATGTAATTTGTGTTTAGGAGTAGAATGTAGGGTTTGTAGAGGTATAGGGCTGGGACTACATGTAAAAATTGGACTTTTGTGAGTTTTACCTTTTTAATTGAATTTTTTTAAATGTTAAATTATAATTTAATTTCTTATTCAATGAGAAAATATAATTTTTAATTGTTTAAGGTTTTTTATTTTCTGCATTCCTTTTATATATAGGTTGTTGGGTATTATTGAAATTAGTTACTTAGGGGCCCATTACGATGGCGGGCGGAAGCACAACCGCCGTGCTGGCGGATGCAAAAACCACCAGTTACCGCCGGCACGCAGCAGTCCACACGCCCGCCCAATTACGATGCGAAAAGTAGGCCAAACACCGCCGGCAAGCCAGCAACACCGTCCGCCATCAAAGTGCGCCCGTACACGTAGCGGCGCAGCACAACTGACACACACCGTCCGACGAAACACGTACCGCCCGGCGCATAAATTACGATGCCGCAAACAAACGGCTCCCACGGCCAAGAGATGCCGTACGACAAACCGAGCGGTAACACGGACGCCGAGCACGGACAACGAAGAAGCGGCTCCCCGAGCATGAATCCAGCACTGCAGGCCCTCCCCATGCTCCTGCTGATGCACCACCAAGGACGCAACGTACCGCGGAGACGCAGGTAGGCACACACACAACAAGTGCACGCAAACAGCGCACACAGTGCAAGGGCGGAAAAAGCAGACAACCCCCACCAGCGCGTGTACACTACACATCCACAATTGCATCCACATATGACACACAGGCCAAATCGTAACATCGCGTAACACATGTGTACACACCACCTGGGACTAGGAACCAACCACCCCGTCACGGCCCCAAAGCGGCGATGACGCCGCCACACATGCGCACAACGCAGAGGCCAACCGCAGCGCCATGCATGCGTCGCACACAGACACAGGGACACAACCAAGCAGCACACACATCAGCCCCACCCGAACGCACATGACACGTGACAGGCCTGCCACAGACATGTCCCCAACGCCCAATTCACGGACAACACCCAACGCCACACAACCGACGCACACATGTCAGTGAAGACACGCAACTGCAGGACACACCCCAGTGTAACAAACATGGCGTAGCACACAGCGGCGGCAACACCAACTAGGAGAAGCAGGGCCCCTTCGGGAAGAGGAACGCCAGTACCACACTGAAACACCCATACCACCCTGCACATATGAACAAGACATATAAAGCGGAACACCAAAGAGCCCGGGGACCGACAACAGGTGGCCCAAGAATAACATTCACACACAAGGCCCAACGCAGAGCGGAAAGGCAGCCTGCCGCCCACACAAGGGAGAGCAGACAGCACTGAATGACCTTCCATTCCAACTCCGAAACCACAGCCCTACGACAGAAGCCGGTGAATACAGCCATTGTCCAAGAATAGACCAACACAGGCATGCCGAGGAGACCGACCACAGGGCAGATAGCGCATATCACAGAAGCACACAACGGACGGGGAAGAAAGAAGAAAACACTCCCCCATGTCGGCCACATGCAAGTTAATTGGAAGGAGTCACACATCACTGACCTTGAACTGTCTGAGAAGCATGTGGGAAGAGGGCCCGTGTCCTCCAAACAAGCCAACAGAACACAAGTCCTGTCTCCCTACGACTACACAGAGCTCACAGCAACCTCGGAGCGTGCACATTGCAGACTGCACACACAGCCGGAGCACGCCACCACAGCGCACCGCTGCGAAATGGCAACCGCAACACACCTACCCAACTACGCCGAACAGCTCAAGCTGTACAAAACCAACCTGTTTCATACATTGGGATGCGATCTCCTGTCCCTGCTGAACGTAAGTTACCGACTGACTTACCGCATCACATTGTTCAGCTGCGTCATGCCCGTCTTCTACTGTCGGAGGTGTCCCTACCAGCATCCCGTGGAGATATGCCTCTCCAACCCGGCATGTCTGAAGGCGGACCTGCTACCACTACTCCTCCCTCTGGACGCACACGACAGGGCCTGCTCTGCCTATGGGGGCATGGCGTATGTGGCCAACATCGCACCCGCACTGAAATGGGACCACTGTGCCTCCACACGACGGATCATCGAGAACAGCTACATCGAATGTCACCCAGCATGCCCCATCATGGTCCTCCAAGGGACAACTTACGAACAACACCTTGACAGCCACCATCCGCTACATTGGCTGGCAAACATGTACACCACCAATGACATGGAAGCCCTGCTGGACGGCATCGCATACCTGACAACCTGTAAATTCGTCGGACCACAACGCAGGTTCCCCGATTGACCTATGATGTCCAACCCCGCACCCATGCTTAGCTTCCGCACGGACTGGCCAGTCACCACCACAACAGCCATACCAAACGACCGGCAACTGTAACCACACCATCAACGACATCGCCATGACATCGGATATGACCGGGACATGCACACTGTTCCCCATCACATCCAGGAACACCGCATGCATCGTGGGAGGCAGTGGCATGGGCTCTGTGTATCGCACCCACATGGACGGAACTGCACGAACAACCAGGACACGACATGGATCCAGCGCCCATGGACACACACACCGCTCAGTGGACATGAATAGGTCGCCTGGAGTCTGTGGGTGCTGCACCCCTCCCACCCCCGCCCGGGAATCCCATACCAGGACCTTTGCATGGACGACAAGTGCATACAACAACAACACGACCCCAGTGACTGTGACATGTCCAGTAACCACCACAGTGCAACAACAAGTGGCACGCCGCTGCATGCACGCAAGCACATGCCCTGATGTCATCTCACATGCACGCGTGCATGAGGAACAACCGCAGCAAACCTGTCACATGGAACTGAGATGGACTGTGCCCATGATGCCAAGCGGTCTGGTAGGCTACATGTATACCGTCTGTGTCAAAGTCCGCAGCTCCGCAGCTATACGTAAATGTACATTAGCACAGCCTTGGCCAAGCAGATGTCACTCTGAAGCCCACATCCCACATGCAACAGCCAATCACATGTAACCCCACACCCTATCCCATTTGCAATCATGCTCAGTATATCCTCAACATGTATTCCGCTGCCAGTAGTGTCCACTATACTGCATCACAGAGGACAGAAGACTCAATATAATGTTTGAAACCAAAACTGTCTCCGCTGACTCATTTCACAAGTACGAATGAGAGAGGATGAGAGTATGTGAAGTACACGGCAGTCGTGACATGACCATGTAGTCCACTGGTATTGGATGTCAACGCAAATGAGTAGCACTACTGTGGAAGACACACATGTGTCGTGTGAAGTCGTATGGACGCAGTGCTCAGGTGGGTGGGTGCGGCGGGTAGATGCGCACATGCCAAGTTGGAGCACGCCGTGTTGGGAGGGGTCATGAACAGTACACCACCGCTTCCCTGGGCATTGTGAGAGGACACCTGTCGGGGGAGTGAACACGTGTGTGCACAGCAGCCGGGCACACGTACAAAGCGGTACCAGGCGCACCTCAGCCCACCCTCTGTGGACAAGCTGGATCCTGTTGTGCGCCCGCCATGCCCCTTGACAAGGCGCACACAGCCCCAGTCGACCAGGTGTAACCCCAACATAGTCAATCCGCACAGGCGATACAGGGCACGGGATGGCAGTGGAGCATGGTGTGTGAGAGGTCTCCTCGCGCTCCTCCTGGTCATATCACGCAGGCAATAGAACCTCAACGTCTAGCATGGCACAAGTCAAATGGAAGTGTAGGGGGACGCACCACAGCACGAGCAGCACTGACGTCACGGGAGGTGGCTCGCACCATCCCATCCATTGCCCATCATACCAACCACGCCACATGCCATTGCGACTAAGTGCAAGCGCGTGCGCCACCACCCCGAGCCCTCCCCAGAGAGGCCAAAGAGTGAATGTGTGGGCCATCAGCCACAGACGGACGCGGCCTGGCCGCAAGGGCAGCCACAGCCACTGGGTGTCGCAGGTGGCGGATCCGGAAGGCGAAGACTGTGATGCATAGTCCATGCAGGCCGGGTCTCCATTTGGGGCACCACGCAGGTGGACGGCGTCCCGCCACACATCATACCCTGAGACAGCCCACTCGTGCAACTGGACCCACACATACACTCCTTGCCCTCTCTGGTGCGAGCTTGGGGCTGCCTGTGCAGGCGCTAGCCTCGCAGGTGAGCATGCATATTGGGGGAGCGAGGGGAGGACATGAGGGCTGGGGCGAAGATGACTGTATCACTGTCAGTAAGTACAAGGGATGACCCAGATGTGGAAAGGAAGAGACGTGTCCCGTGTGTACTGCAACTAGTCGCCAATCCAACTACCCCCCATGTCCGGAATGTAAGCCCGCACCTAGGCCCGCCCATCCGCCACATCGAACATACCACCAGCACGACAACCTTCCCATTCGAAACACTGACTGGGGGTGGCGACCAGTGTACAATCATGTGTAGCCTACCCACGCGTACATGTGGGCCCTCCATGATCCATGTCAACTGCGGCAAAGTCATGACATGCGCAATGAGGGAAGTGAGGAGAGCTGTCCGCCCCACACGCAGAAGGTGCATCAGCTCCACAGACCCAGCAGCGAGTCCAGCAGGGGTCACATGTGCAGGGGCAGCTGTGCCTGGTGTGAAGGCACATGCAAATAGACAGCACATCGACCAATGTGTAGTCTGCCCACATCTACAGTCCATCATCATGCGGACATAGGAATTGAACACAGGGCAACACATCTTCAGTTGGTGCACCCACCGTGACCAACAATGCGCAATCATCGACGTACCCGCCCTGTGCATGGCCCCCCACCCAACGGAGGCACATCCAGTGCCACCATCCCACACACACAAGCCTTCCACGGAACATGCTGTGTCCAATGGTCAGTACAGAGTCAGCGCCCATCTGGTGGATCCTGAACAGGAGACACATGCACACACATGCCAGCTCCCACTATGTACGTCTGCCACCTGGCACGTGCAATGTAACCTCTCACCTGTGACGTGTGACTGCAAGCACACAGCCGTCTTGGCATGGGGCTGTCAATGTGGACACCTGTCAATGTTTCGGGAGGTGTGATCCGTACAGTGCTGTACATAGGGTGCAGTGCTGACACCTACTACTGTCTCATGTCCCCTCGTGCCACAGGTCCCACTTGTTTTGGCCGCTCAGCCTGTGCCCACATCGTCGTCAGTCGTGTGCCATACTCATCCAGCCGCGGAAGCAGTTCCATGCTCAGCAGACATTCATGTTGCCGTGGCGTTGCCGCTTGACGGATATGCAGTCAGTCCCCATCAGCACGCCCCGCAAGTCATTGGGGCCTAGATCCCCATGTGCATGCACATGGCAGTGGTTTGTATCACTAGCCATTGCCATTGTTGGGAGACCTGTGTAAGTGTATTGTGGCCGTGCCGTCCCAGCTTGACAGCTGGGCTGTGGCTCATGTGCTTGCTCAGTCATGTCAGTGATGTGTATGCGAAATTGCTATGTGTCGTGTTGCTTTGACATGTGTCCTCTGCCATTGTACCTAGGCGGAGACCGAACATTGACCGCCCATACCAATTGCTGGCGGACATGGACGATACAGAGGTTATTAGGAAGTTTCGGCTGGATAGGCCAACCCTGCATCGACTGTGTGCCATGTTAGAACCCCATCTCCGTCCCCGCAGGGTGTATCCGACTGCTGTCACCCCCACGGCTAAGGTGATGGCCGCCATGCATTTCTTCGCCACTGGGTCATTCCAGCACACAGTGGGCATTGGAGGAGGGATGTCCCAGCCCATGTTCAGCAAGGTGCTGAGGGATGTACTGGCAGCCATGATGCTGTACCGAAACAGGTACATCCGCTTCCCCAGGGCTCGTGAATTGGCGGCAGTGAAGGGTGCATTCTATGCCCTTGGCAGAATCCCACACGTCGTTGGAGCCATTGACTGCACACATGTCGGCCTTGTTCCACCACAGGCCACTGAGCACCTGTACCGCAACAGGAAGCACACGCACTCCCTGAATGTGCAAGTGGTGTGCCTTGCGGACATGGTGATCACCCACGTGTGTGCAAAGTTCCCAGGCTCGGCCCATGACGCACACATAATGCGCAACAGCATCTTGCCACGACTGATGTCCAATATGCAACAGGATCGTGCCTGTATTGTCGGTGAGTATGTGGAGTGGTGTAGCGTGCTGGTTGTGCGATGCTGTCCCCTGTCCAGTTGGAATAGCAACGGTTCTCTGTGTCCCTCACACCCAGGTGACTCTGCGTACCCGAATGGGGCATGGCTGCTCAGTCCATTGAGGAATCCTCGCACCCCAGCAGACGATCGCTACAATGAGGCACATGGGAGGACCAGACGTGTGGTCGAGCGTACCTTTGGCCTCCTCAAGTCCAGGTTCAGGTGCCTGGACCGCACCGAGGGTGCGCTGGCGTACTCCCCACAGAAGGTGTGCCGGATAGTGGTGGCGTGCTGCATGCTGCACAATCTGGCCATTCGGAAGCAGATCCCCCTCATCGTGGATGACGGAGATCAACCAGGGCCCCAGCCCGCAGACCAGGACAGCTCGAGTGAGGAGGACAGCGGAGAGGAGGAAGCTGGTAATGTGCGGCAGCAGCTCATCGCCCGCTACTTCACTTGACGGTGAGTGTCCATGTACGACGGCTGATGTGGCTGTATCTGTGCAGGTGTGTGTGTGCTGTGTCAGGGTGGCCGTTTGTTCACTGCGTGCTGTGTGTCAACGCTCCATGGCCAGGGTAGTATGCCACTGTTGGTGGCTGTGGCATTGTGCCCTATTGCTCTGTGCGATGTGTGTACATTGCTTGTAGTTGTTGACATGTACTGTGTGATGGGTGTGTGACACACTCATTGAATGTGCTCCTGTTCTGTCTCCCACCCCTAGGTCCCTACAGGCCCTCCGGATTCAATTGCCATGCCACGCATCAGGTGCCTTTCCGCCCAAGGTGGCCGTTGTATTCCGTACAAATAAAACACAGGGCACAAACAGCAGTTAGTGTAAAAGGTGCATTTATTACAAACTGTGACATGTGATTGTGTGTAAGGTGATGACAAAAGTGGTGCGTGCAGTGACAATGAGCTGTCGGTCATGGCTGCGTGATGCTCAGGGTGTACCCACTGGTTCTATGTCCATAGTCCAACACACACATGCCATCCAGATGGCTGTGTGGAGTGGGATCGTAGTCCAAGTCAATGCAGTGGCTGGTCAAGGAAGGCTGGCGGAAGGCTGGCTTGCTGCCTCACTTGCGTTTGGAGCGTGCGAAGTCCTCCCGGGAGATCTGTTTCCACTTCGGACGGCCCCTTCCACGTTTGCGAGGGGGATGCCTGCTTGCGACATGCTGGTGGTTGAGGTGTGCTCACTGGCTGTGGACGCAGGGGAACTGGACACTGCTGCTCCACCCTGCGCCCCGGCAGGTGGTGGCGGAGGGGAGCTGCTGTCCCTGGCTGTGACCTCACCGCCACCACCAGCTGGCCCATGAGGTCCACGATTTGGCCCATACGGGCGTCCATGGACCTCAGCACCCCCAGCACCTCACGCGTGTCTGAAGCAGACCGGACCCATTGTCCTTGGGCCTCTTCATAGGCCCCAAGGACTCTGGCCATTTGAGGCAGGGCATGGCTCCCAGGGGAGGCTGGCGTTTCCCTGACCCTGCTCCTCCTACCAGTCCTGCTGCCACCGGCCTGCCCACTAGCCACATTGCTCACCACGGTCCTCGCTGTGGCTCCCAGGGTGGATCCAGTCGGCCGGGCCACCACCTGCGCTGGGGCTGGTGCCAGCGAAGACGTGGTGGTGGTGGCGGCGGTGGTGGTCGGTGCGGCGATGGTGGCGGTTGCGGCAGTGGTAGTGGCCACAATGACCGTGGGTGTGGCCGCAACGACAGTGGCAGCAGGGGCTGGGAATGTTCAGCAGCCCTGGATGATGGGTTGGTGGGTAGGAGGGGTCCTGGGGAGCGGCTGGGCCCTGCCACACCAGATGGGCCTGCTTGGTGGTCCGTGTCCGAAGAGGAGGACAGATCCTCCAGATCCGTGTGTCCTCGTTGGGGGCTTGTAGGCTGGCTGTGCTGGCTGCTGGCTCCATCCCCAGCATCCAGCAGTTCGTCACCTGTGGAGAGAATGAGATTTGTTATTGTGTTGCACCTGGCGAAGTATGTATTTGTCGTCTGACATTAACAGTTCGTGCAATCTCGTACATGGGTTTCCCGGAGGCGTGTGTGTGGCTGTAGCATCTGTAGTTGTGTGTGCTTGGCAATGGGACTGTGTGCTGTGCACATGTGGCATGGGACGGATTGGCCATGCTGATGGGTGTGTTGCTGTGCCCCTACTTATTGTGACTCTGGTGTATGCGGGCTCCTGGCCCATCCTGGGTCTGGTTTGTACTTTGCTTTTGGTGTTCAGATGGGACGCTTAGGAACGCATATGGCAACATGGGGGCCATGCCCCAGATTCGCATTTGGGAGGGAATATGCTTTTGGGGTTCAAATGGAGCAGCTTAGGAGCATATGGCAACATGGGGGCCATGCCCCAGATTCGCATTTGGGAGGGAATATGCTTTGGGGTTCAAATGGAACGCTTAGGAACGCATATGGCAACATGGGGGCCATGCCCCAGATTCGCATTTGGGAGGGAATATGCTTTTGGGGTTCAAATGGAACGCTTAGGAACGCATATGGCAACATGGGGGCCATGCCCCAGATTCGCATTTGGGAGGGAATATGCTTTTGGGGTTCAAATGGAACGCTTAGGAACGCATATGGCAACATGGGGGCCATGCCCCAGATTCGCATTTGGGAGGGAATATGCTTTTGGGGTTCAAATGGAACGCTTAGGAACGCATATGGCAACATGGGGGCCATGCCCCAGATTCGCATTTGGGAGGGAATATGCTTTTGGGGTTCAAATGGAACGCTTAGGAACGCATATGGCAACATGGGGGCCATGCCCCAGATTCGCATTTGGGAGGGAATATGCTTTTGGGGTTCAAATGGAACGCTTAGGAACGCATATGGCAACATGGGGGCCATGCCCCAGATTCGCATTTGGGAGGGGATATGCTTTTGGGGTACATGCTGTGAGCCATGGGTGCCGAACGTGACATGTGTTGTGGCAGCATGACAGTGCATGGTTTGAGGTGTGTGCATGCTTGACATGGCCTGCATATTTGCTGTCTGTTGTGATTACTGGACATGGCATTGGACGCATCGTTATGAGTGAGTGATGGTTGTGTGCCAGCCAACGTATTGCAGTTGTCCCATCTCCTTGGTGTGCGTGCTGCCCTGTGCCATGTGCATCACTGCAGTGCTCGGGGGTGTGGCCCATGTTGTGTGTTGTTGCTCACAGTGTGTCGTGCGCTTCATTGACTTCTGGCACATGGTTGGTCATGGGCATGTATCTTAGCGTGACTGCTGTATGTGTGGCAGCTGTGCGGATGACATGCCTTTCATGAGACTGGGGCTGACGGATGGGATGGATGGTATGTTGTATGTGCATGGTGTGTCTGTGTGTTTGATGGGTTCAGTGGTGTTCGTGTGCATTTATGTTGTTCCGCTCTGTTGCGTCTAGTGTTGTTTGTCTTACATAGGCGTAGTTGTGGGGTGTGTGGTTGACAGGCAGTAGGGGCTACATGGACAGGACTTCAATGGTGTTTCGGTTGTGTGTGATGAGTTGCACAGTGGCTGCCGTGTGGTACTATATTCAGTGTGGCTTGTGCATGCAGACGTGGCTCCTTGGGTGTTGCTATGTCTGTGATGGGTCATGTGGGGTGTGAGTCTGTTGTTCATGTCCGTGTGCACATTGTTCACTTGTTCGGTAAGTGCTGCGTGTT